>OV651816.1:8075928-8285990 GCA_927349885.1 Psylliodes chrysocephalus
TTTTTCTTTTATTGTACGTGAGGCGTCACAGTAGATATTTTTGTTTTACATATACAACGGTGACTGATTCGAGATAATCGATCTTTGTTATATGGCACTTATATTTATAATGTTGTAATTTTACTACACCTATAAACAAACATTGTATTATCGATTTGATTTACAGCCGGAAGCTTAAACAACATATATTCTAGGACAAGGATTATAATAGTCTAGTGATCTCTTTTTAAATACAGAGTGGCCAGACGAAAACGGAAAAGAGCCATTATGAGAAGCTGCGTCAAAATTTTAGACAAACGCTCATACCTGTCAATTTTTGATTGAAGAGTGACATCTATCTATCATGTTCTCAACTACCATCCTTCATTAGGGGAGGAGCACCCCAATCTCTCTAACCAATAAAATTTGAATTGGGAAAATAAGACACATCATTGTACAATTAATATTATGTAGAATTTATTAATATCATTTTTCATTGCGTTACTTTTCATTTCATCGCCCTCTAGCAGCATTGTAAAGTATGACACTTTATTTGAAATATAATTTTATTAGTAATTCAATACATGTCATAAATTTGTTATAGTTGTTCATTAGGATTAAAGTTCTGTATTTCTAAACGTTAGAGCGCAAGGTTTTTCAATTATTTAAGTTCATGCTTCATTTAATTATGTTTTGTTAGGTTATTCGTTAGGTTGCGTTTAAATCAAAAGTAACCCAAAAAAATTATATTGCTGAAGTTTTCATAAAATTACCTATTTAATAATGTGTCATTCCTGGTACTTTCTCTATTTAAATTATTAGAGTTTCGGACGGGAATGACGTATGGCGGTTGATAATATTTGTAAGTAGGCCCAGTGTTGTCTTTGATCTTAAAATTGTAATAAATTTATTACTCTTTTGTTACAGTGGAACTGGAAAATATAATTCCGAATGTCATAATTTCAGTGACAAGGGTAAAAGCGGTAAACGCTGTACGGAAATCTTAACTTGACACTAAGAATAATATCTTTAATTTGTTTTAGTGGTTCAAAATTCTATTACAAATAAATTAATTGGTATAACCACACTGTAGTGTGCTTTGCCTACTCATACAGCGCAAAAAAATTAATTTGATTCTCGAATAAAAAGATGTCCCATTCAATGATGCTTTAGTAGAGCGTTTATCTAAAATGTTGACGCGTTTCCGGATAACTCTGTTTCGTTTTCATCTAGCCACCCTTTATAATATATACCGTTCATATACATTTAATATACTTCTTTATAAGCCTACCATAACATACTACAAAGTACATTATTACCAGATCATCTCTTTATACGGTTTGGTAACTTACATTACATCATATATTACTAAAACATGTAACATCTAAATATATAGAGCATACGCAGAGATTTGTTAGGATATAAGTTTTTCTGTAGTTAGGGTTAGTTCTATGTCTTAGGACATTTTTGTAATTACTATGAATGATATTATTAAGTATGAAATATCGGGAACTGAAATAATTCTTTATGAGAGCGATATTGTTGCTGAATCACTTGAAAATGACAGATTTTAACTTCTTCCGATGCTAGATATATTTACTGCATACTGATATATCAAAATATAAAGGTAAAAATATAAGACAAATAAAGTTCTGTTCCAACAACGATCAGCAACCAGTCACTGACACCTGGATTCTGCGCAGTATATAATTTGACGGTCGAAATAATTAACTGGTTTCTGATCGTTGTTGGAACAGACCTTAAATTGGCTTTAGAAACACCAACTAAAATAAAATTTGACATGTGACAATGACAAGTGTTACGTTACCATGGTATGTGTCTGACATCAGCAGAGTAACCACAATTTTGTTACCAAGTGGTACTGAAAGTATGTTGTAGTAAAGTTATAAATAAATTCTTACTATATGGTTCGGTTACGAAAGATAGATTTGAATGTCTAATATTATTTTTGACACATATCGCACTGGTTAGTGATATGAGTGGATAAGAATCTACTTTCCGACCATGTAAGAATAAGAATCTACTTTCCGCATCAGTTGTTAATTATGTTACATGAATCATTTCTATTTTTATTTATGTAATATCTACATTAAAAGTAAAATAAATTTGATGCTTAAATTGCATATCTATTCATTTTTATACCTAGATCATATACAGGGTGTTCCGTAATATTATTTCAATATTTTAAAGAGGTGTTCTATCAACTATTTTTATAAAATTTTGCAATTTACATCCTCTATGTAAAGACATTTAAGTCTCAAAATGGCGAAAAACTTAGTTTCTATTAATTTTTTTATGAAAAATGGTTAGACTTAGTACACATTATCCATTACTCGAACCTTATTTTGTGTTCATGTTTATAAACTCTTTTACTGTTCTAAATTTTGAGTACGTTTAACAGTTTACACACAAACAAATTAAAGTCATTTCTCTTGATATATTAATAAACATTTCGTCATTGGTTACTGCGAAATTTAAATTTCTCGGAGAAGACAGAAATTGCAAAATTTTATAATTATTGGTAGAACACCCAGTTAAAATATTGGAACAAATATTAAATTAATTTAAATATAATCATTAGACCTAGGAATATATGCACCCAAAAAGTAGTTAAATATGCGCATATATATGCCGCAAAATACTTCAATATATGCGTAAAAAATTGAAAAATATGCAGAACATTATATGCAATAAGAGTAATTTGTTATTTGATCGAAATAGTTTATTAATATTTATTATTTGTTTTATTTTACAATACCTAATATAATACCTAATAATTATTTAATTATTAACTAATTTTATTTACAAATCAACATTATTATAAAACGAATGAACACTTAGATGTTTTTCTAAATTATCTGTATTAAATGATTGTCTCCTATCAGTAAGTATGCACTTGTACAAAGAAAAACTCCTTTCGACATCTACAGAAGTAATAGGTGAAAACTTAAATTTTCCTAAAATATCTGGATGAATAGTATTGAATATCTTTAAAGTTACCAGAATAAATATTAGCAAGGTTTCTTAAAACAATAAATCCTTCATTTTTAAAATTACATTTGAAAATTTATGAAAAATCGTCTTTCCAATATCGCCCTAGACATTTTTACACTCTGATTCAAACGTCTTAATTAAATTTACGGAAGTCACCAAAGGTAAATTTTTTTTGGTTATAAATCTAATATAATTTTGGGTACAAATGCATAATTTTTTATAAACACTAATTGCTTTGGTAATATGTGATTTTGAAACAACTTCTTTGTATTAGATATTCCCTTAGATGAATCATCAAAATCAAGTATGATTTTTTATGATTTCTTTAATTTTTTCATAATTATCTGCGTAAAAAAAGGCAGCTTTAAGCCAAGTACCCCACCGAGTAATCACAGGTTCCGGTGGCATTTGTAATTCAGGAAATTTTTCTTTGAGTTCTTAGAGGAGCTTCAAGAAATATTTTTTTACATTACTAATTAAATCATTTATTAAAGGAAAATTAGACCTAATTTCTTGTGCAACTCTGTTAAGGCCATGAGCCAAACATGTAACATGGATTAAGTTTTCATAAAACATTTTTAAATTTTGTGCGGCTAACAGCAATAAACATTTTTCTGTTGGAACGGCTTCCGGAAGAAAAAAGGAAGACAATTCTGTCTGAATAAAACGAGTTATTGTCAAGTTATTTGTTTTATCTAATTGCTTTGAAGCGATTAGATATGGACCAATTTGCATTTCTTCGCGTAATGAACCTATCATTAATACATCGACCACAAGAGTCTGTTGTTTCATTCACAATAATGTAGAAATAGTTTCCAACGGTAATCTCACGAATTTTTTCACGAGTCTCAATGTACAAACTGTCAACACCACGTTTGCGTAATATACTTTGCTCTGGAATATTAAATTTACAGTATTTTTGCAAAAATGATCGGAGATTTGGATTATTTATTCGTATTAAAGGGATATTCGAAGTCACTGAAGCTTTGCATAAATCTTCATTAAAAATAGCTTGTTCACTTCTAGACGATCCAGATTCTAAATATTGTTTCAAAGGAAGCTGACTTTGTCTGCGAGCGTCTTTAGATTTCTGCTTTGCTATATGTGAGGAAGTTTTCGCGTGTTGGTCGATTTGAAACTTTTTTTTACATGGAATCTAAAACAAATAAATTCCTGTAGATGTTGAAGTTTTAATTAAATTAAATGTGTACGTTGTAAAGTTGCCCTACTTTTTTTTAACTGTGAGTTGAAATAATATTTTACTGTCGTTTGATTTATCATTGTTAAAGGTCAAAATAAAATATAAAATAAAAAAGTACTTACAATTTTAGAACATGTTTTACAAAACACCTGGTTATCACCTTCTACAACAAAATCTGAATAAGATTTTACCCACGACTCAATTAATTTTGCCATTTTTCCCACTGGTTAACACAACACAACAATAAAGACTGAAATGAAGTTGAAAGTAAACTGAGTCATTTAGAAATTTGAAGATATTAATACAATTACCTGAAAGGATATTTAGCAAAATTTGTTGGTTTAAGGAGGGTGGTTATAATTTAATCATCTCAAGTACCTACACCATTAACCGTAATTTATTACAGGGAAAAGTTAATCCTTCAAAATTTTAGGAAATCGACCTGTAAAGGTATTTCACAAAATATTATTTTGGTCCAAAACTCATAGTTTTAATATGTTCAGCCAATTAGTACGTCAGATATATGCCAAAAAATTAACAAAATGTCAATATATGCATTCAAAATCAAAAATTTTATATATATGCAACATATGCAAAATATGGCGTTTTGCATATATTCCTAGCTCTAATAATAATATTTTTAGGTTTTCTATTTAATGGACATATGTATTTTATCAAATCATTTAACATTCGGCCTTGATGGTTCAGATAGTTAAGTATTCAATTCTCAATAAAAGCAATTTTTTTGTTCTTGAAAATGTCCCATATTTTAGGGTAAAGGAAATTTAATTTATTTTAAAAATTAATATCACGAATCCGAAAGACGAGTGATACCACTCGTATCTATATATGATTATTTAAATGCCTTTATGTGACGTTATCCCTGTTAAATAATATTACGGTCTTTAATATATTTTGAATTTTTTTAAATATGCCAAGGATCTATGTTTATGACTATTTGATTTCAGGGTCAAAATAATAAATATTCCTCCTTTTAAGATTTTAGAGATGTCTTCTGTGGAATTTTGAGCTATTTGACTATGGGAGTAATTTGAACTGCAAATTCCAATTCAGCAAGTCAAAATGAGGAGATCATATTCTGATTTACTGAATTGAACAAATACGTTTTTGCGGTGAACCATGGGACAAGTACATCAGAGTGTAAAAATAAATAATAAATTCTGACAAGCGTTTTCGGCTATGAAAAGCCATCATCAGGTAGATATCGCTACAAAAAAAAATATAAAACTTCAAACATCAAGACTACCAATTGCTAACTAAAAATATGAATAAAATTAACCTTTTTTTATTTTAGCCATACTTACCCTGACACATTATTGGTGAAATTATCAATAATTTAATTTAAAAAGAATAAATATAATAATTATAATAAATGTTCATTGTATTGAATATTTTTTGTAGACGAGGGATATGATGATGGCTTTGTACATCCGGATGCACTTACTTGAATTTAATTAAATTTATTATTACACTATAAATCATTTGTCTTATCCTTCACCCCCTGTTTGGTGTACAGGTAAACTTTTTTTAGCCTTTTTAAATATTTGTTTCACTTGTATTTTTATTTAATGAAATAAAAAAAAGAAAAAAACACGATATAGTAATTGATTTTGTTTAGTTACGCATAAAAAAAGTGATCCACACATTTTTTTTTAATTGAAAAAATTCACGTTGATGGGAATAAATAATACAATTATCTATGTATAAATAGGCAAAGACAAAATGGTTCAGTACCATTTTCTCTTCTGTTTGTAAACCGATTTTCTTTTTTTAAATTTTATTTAGTAGCTATTGACAAGCTTTAGTATTATCAAAAAAAAATTGGAAATAGTTTTTTTCCAACCTTTGATATATGAAATTCGTTGATCCAGAATAATTAGGAATTTTGATTGACTAATAAAATAAGCCTATAGCGAACATGAGTAGAGCACCCATTAATTTCAAACCAACATGGCCAATATTACATGGACGGATAGAGAATAGTAATAAACAAATAAAAATTATTTCTCCCTCTACGTCTCCAACCCCCCCCTCCTCCTCTGCCACAGGCCCTGTCTGAAATGATTTAAGACTGCCCAACTAAGGCGAAAACATTTCACCTCTTTCACTACCTAGCCCCTCCCTTCCATAGGTAAAAGGTTCAAAAAATATATTTTTTTTGAAATTAGACCCGAAAGTCGCACACCTTCTAGTTCTGGATATTTTCGATCCACCCTCTCTCCTCTACTATCTCCACCCACGGTTGTATAGAGAACCAAAATGTAAGATGTAATCGAGGATGTAATCCGATTTTAGTTACAACCTTCCGTTATCACAAAAAAAGTTGACAATTATTGATTTTATAACGAAAGTGTAGTAAATATAATATAAAGTAAACGGAAAAAAGAATAAATGTCAAGCAGAAGAAATGTCAAGAAGAAATGTCAAGAAGAAGAAATGTCAAGAAGAAGAAATGTCAAGAAGAAGAAATGTTAAGAAGAAGAAATATCAAGAAGAAGACATTTCAAGAAGAAGAAATGTCAGGAAGAAGAAAAAATGTCAAGAAGAAGAAATCTCAAGAATTAATGTCAAGAAGAAATAACAAGAAGAAGAAATGTCAAGTAGAAGAAGAAATGCCAAGAAGAACAAGAAAGTGCGCATTAATCAGAATCGGTTTAGCAAAAATCTGTGACAAAAATGTGTTTCATATCAATAAATGAGGGTTGTCAAATTGTGAGTTACTGTTATTTTATTGAATTTATTTTTTATTTCATTTTAATGGTACTGAACTATATTGTAGGTACATTTATAAGTTTATGGCCTGAGATATATAACGAACGAATGTATAAGTATAAAAAACATGTTAGAAATATACAAATGCATATGCATGTTTTCCTCAAATTTTCAATAGTGATTAGGGTCGAATTTCGATCACTGGGCGAACATTAATTATTACTATTTTCAAAATTAAGTTTCAATTTAATTTAGAGCTGTAGAGAGCTTCAGAGAGTAGTTATCATGGATATGACTCTTATCTCTGTCTTTGTCGGTCATGGGCTACTTTAGAAACATTTTTTTGGGAATCACTCTTTATTATTCTGAGAAGCCAACCTTCAGTTGACTAATACTGTATGTAGGATATTAGGATACATCGATAACATTCCACCAAATTCTCTAAAGCGCATTCGCCATATTTGAAAATAAAATATTAAAGATCGTTGGGAATTATATGTTTGCTACCTGCGATTGTATTTATCAGTAAGTAAATACAGTAATTCAAATTTCTAAACTACTGCAAATTTAAATTTAGAACTATCTCATTTCCTGTTACTGTTCCTTTTTATTTTATTTTCCCAATAAGCATTTTAATAGTAAGCAAAATCAAATCATTTGCGGAATAAAAAGTAAAACTAAATTTGCAATTTATTATACTTTGAGTTAATTAATAATCGATAATCATATCCCGCACTTAACTAAAAGCAGATAATCATTTTTGGTATAGTAATGTTAGGTTTATCATGTTTAGTCATTGATTTTGTACGGTAGGAAACTAACTGTAAATTATTGAGGTCTTATTTTAATAATTCGTGATTTAATACAACTTTTGCTATCAGAACTATGGATAATCAGTAAGACGGTAGGCAGCTAGGACACATAATACGTCCATAAGATACAAACGCTGTTCAAAACCGGTCATTTAGTAGATACATAAAGACAATCGTCCTATTCATAAGTGAATAAACATTAATTTACTTTCATTTAATTCGTTCTTATATAGTTATAAATGGTTAGTTCTTGTTTTTTATAATAAAAATGTTTTTCACCTAAAATCTGCATGCTTTATTTCTCAAGCCACCCTGTCACTTAAACTATATTTAATTAATTTTTGATAAAACATTTCGTGCATTAGCGATTATCAATAGTCCCGATACCACTCGTTGTATTATACTAGGTGTTCACACGAAAACTTAATATTGAAATATGTCTGGTGACTTTGAAGATAGAAACTTGAAATTTTCATAAAATTTATGATATATTTGAAGTCTAGACTTATATCATGAATAAATCTTGTTAAGTATTTCCATGGCTATGATTTTTCTGATATCTGAAACCTTAAATTTTAAATAGGTATATCATAAATTTCATGTTTTAAGCAACTAGTTTTTTTATATAAGGATATCAGAAGATTGCGTTATTTCAAAATCATTAAAAAAAATTCAGGTTGCCATGTAAAATGTGATGGAGACGGGCTTTTATCCTGACAACCCCCCAAAATTTCAAGTTTTTATCTTAAAAAACACCAGAAATAATTCAATAGTAAATTTTCGTTTGGACAGCTGCTATATGAAAATGTACCTCTCAAGTAACATAATAGCTTCGTATTTAAACAATACAAATTCAGTTATAATAGGTATGCAATGTAATTTTGACTTTGCATTCAGAATCACTTCAGGATTGTTACCAAGAACGAAGCTATAATATGTTTCTTGTGGATTGTTGATTACTCTATAATCTTAAAAAGCGAACAAAAATTTCTTTAAATTGTTATATATTTTAGCATTAGATTTTTTTCAGAATTAATAGGCTTCATCCCCTTATAAAGCTTGAAAATTTCAATTTGATATCGTTTTCGATTCTAATATTTTTTTAATATTTTTTTAATATTTCAACCCTCGTTATCCCCCCATTTTTATTCAATTTTTTTTTTCAGAATAGATATGCTTTATTCCCTTATACAGCTTGATTTTAAATAAAAATGTCATGTTGATATCGCTTTTGGTTTTTATTTCTGTTTTTTGAATTTCAACCCCCCCTATCCCCGCATTTCAGAATTTTTTTAAATCAATAGGCTTTTCCCCATATAGAGCTTGATTTTTTGATTTTTTGCTAAAAAATATTTTTAGTTTCTGAGCTGGGATTTTTAAAATATTTTAATCCCCCTTTACCCCCCATTTTAATTTAGTTTTTTTTTTTCATAATCATCTCCTTTACTAAAAATTTCATGTTGATATCGCTTTTCGTTTTGATTTATGATTTTTTTTTATATCAACTTCCTTCAGATCCCCCCATTTTAATCAGATTTGTTTAAAATAAAAAGTTAAAGTTTTTTTCCCTTATGGAGCTTGATTTTAACTAAAAATTTCAAGTTAATACTATTTTTCGTTTTTGAGTTTTGTTAATATTTCAACCCCCTTAACCGCCTAATTTTATTAATTGTTTTTCAAAATCTTCTTATAGAGCTTGATATTTGCTAAAAATTTCATGTTGATAATGATTTTTTTTTAATTTGAATTCTCCTTAACAAGATTTTTTCAAAATCAATACTCTTTGTCCCCTTATATGGCTTGATTTTTGATAAAAATTTCAAGTTGATATCATTTTTTGTTTTTGATTAAAGATTTTTATTCAGATTTCAGAGTCGTGTTGATATCATCTTTCGCTTTGACTTATCGTGCGGATAAAAAACATGACATCGGACGGACGGACATTTTTAAAATTAATTTAAAATTTGATAAGAAGGATTTTGGTACAAACATTTTTAAATCTGAACCAATATTAAAAATTGTGGTTTCTTGAAAGTAAACCCATAATATTTCACAGACTACTGTGTGGAGAGTATAATCCATCTTATTAATTTACCATTTACTTTATTTTTTATCAATTTTCAAAATTTCGTAATCTCGCTATTAATTATTATTTATTAATCTTTGAAATTCATTGACTTATAGCCTCAAATTAGTTTATAAAATAATATAAAAATAGGAGCTGACATAATAAAAATATACAATAAGTATACTCAATCTCTTTACTGCTCCTCTAGTAACACATTCAAACAGCACTTTTATAAGCGATCTGCACTATATACATTTTTGGAACTATAACTAAATACATAAATCATTTGTTTCAATTTAGTAAGCTATTATAACTGAAAAAAAAAAATGACAAACGATTTCCTCAAAAATTCCGTTACAAAAACCAAGAAATCTCCACATGAATGAAACCTGACCGTGCACCAATATTGCTCAACAAACCAAATCCCGTACTCATACATGCATGCGTAAACGCATCGGCCGCGGGCGTTTCAGCGACCTACACCAGAGCTAGTACCCATCGGTACTACGTTGACGGTGGCAGTACCGCTAAGTGCTGACCCACACTCTCATCTTGAATGTTAACACATTCGAATCTAGTTAACGGTCTGAGTTCATTAGACTTAGACTTATTAGATGATATATAAGTCTTTTAGGTTAAGTCGTCTGTTGCGTCAAAAGTGGAAGGCCGATTGGATCGATTAAATGAGGTCAGCGGAACGCGACGGACGCGGAAAAATTCGTACGATTTGTTTCAATCGTGAAAAACTTTGATTGGGCATTGAGTGGAGGAGAATGGGGTGTTGAACAAGAAACTTTTTTTTGGTCTAATGATAGAAACATAATAAAGCATATCAAAGATAATATGATGACATTTATTAATAATAACAATATTATAAACATTATACCTCAGTATAAGGAGTAATAATACAGTAGCGAAAGCTTGGGTCTTTTGATGACGGAGTGGTCAGATTTTTATTGAGAGTTGACATTTTTGCCGATGAGAAAAGTAACTGAAAAATGTCCTTTTGTCTGTTTGATAGGAATATCACAATGAATGAAAAAACAAAACTTAGTCTAAATATAAGAACAATGTCTTAAAATATAGACTACAAACAATCCAATAATCGAAATAAACCACAATTCGAGTTACAATTAATCGACTGACATTTAACACACGTTAATTTGACGTATTGCCGCTTATTTACGGACATGCGCATAAAAATATGGACTTCTCATAAACAATGAACTGTCGATACGGTATTATTATTTATATCGGGATTATAAGATATACCTAAAGTCCCTCATCTGACTGCAAAAAGTGGCATCTCGTGTTATTTACTTTCTATTTGTAGATGGGTTCAAGAGGGGGAGGGGGAGGGGGTGAACAACATGTACTATGTTCCGGTGATAGAAGGTGTCATGTAACCTGTTAAATTTAAAGTAAAGTTGCTTATCGATGGATTTTTCGTTTTTTGCTGGCAATGAAATAATATGCTCCTAGAAGTCTACAATAATAAAAAAATCCCTTTAGAAGCATTTTCTTTGCTACTTCCGGTGTAAGGATTTCGGCCACATGATCAGATATTTGTATTTTTTAATGAAATTCAAGATATAATAGGTTAAACGCGATTTTCTGAATTTAAGATGATATTGCCAGCATTTTTTTGTGTCGGCGAAAGGGTTAATATGCAAATAAAGGACCCAACACTATTCTTATTTAAAGTGACGACTAGTCAAATTTTCTAAAACTTTGGTATGCACTCAAACTTGTTACCAAAAGTATCAATGGGCCCAACTCAATCCTATGACTAATTTTCGATTATTAAAGTTGAAAATTGCCCAGTTTTTCGGAATTTTTATTTTCAAATTTACGAGCCAGATTGAATTTCTGTTTGCTAACACACGTTTACTACATATTATAGTAATATATTAGTTCATACGTACAGTTAAAAATCTTTTAAATTACAGGGTGACTCACAAATGTATGACGGTAGTCTTTGAAAAATCTCATTAATTCTACTGTTACGTCAGGGAAGCATATTTTCAAAAAGTACTGTTCAATATGGTGTTTTGGCGACAAAATATTGCGTAGTACACATTTCTTATACATGGTGTTTTATAGAGAGAACCACAACATAAAATTATTTTCTCAAGGAAAAATTCAAAACCATATCTTTATCTTTATAGGTTGTAAGCAGGAGGGTTAGGTATGGCCCAGAACACTGCGGCCTCTTGGGTCTATTGTATTCCCTTGCTTTCCTTGTATTCAGGATCTATCTTGGGAATAGTCCTGGGTCTTTGTTTAGTTTTAATAGGTTTCCTACCAAGTGTTCCTGGAGCGTTTTTTCTGGTTCTAGGCCGAAAAGGATGAAACTTCGCCTAGTAAGAGCTTCGTATTCGAAGATCACATGGTATGCGGTTTCTTCCTCTTCCATGCAGAGTCTACACGTAGTGGAATCATTGTGTAATCTCATCACATGAAGGTGTTTCAGCAAGCAGTGCCTCGTTAGTAATTCCACAATGGTGGATATTTGAGGCCTTGCGAGTTGTAGTGCCTCAGTAGCCATGCGTGGATTTGGTCCCTTTAGCATGAGCTTACTGATTCTGTGCCCTCTTATCTGTTGCCAGTGAATTTGGTGTTTTGTGGTTATCCACCTGTTCACTGCCTGTCGAGCAGAGGTTTCGCTTATCCCAAATACAGGTTCGGGTCCTGTGAATGGTAGATCTGATCCCTCTTCGGCGAGTTCATCATCCTTTTCATTTCCTTGAATACCTTTGTGCACTGGTACCCACGCTAGTTTTACCTTGTTGTGGGTTGCCAGATCATTTAGTATTCCAAGGCAGTTCCAGACAAGCTTTGACTTGATTCTTTTTGAATCAATAGCCTTTAAGGCTGCTTGGCTGTCTGAGAAAATTAGGATGGTTTATTTTTCGTACTTCCTTCTTAAATTCTCTCGTACACACAATTCGATTGCATGTATTTCAGCCTGAAATACAGTGGCATATTTTCCCAATGAGACGATGATGTCGCATTTGAGTTTAACTCCATGTACGCCAGAGCCTGTTCCCTTGTTCCATCTGTATACCATAAGAGACCGCTAAGCAAGTATTTATCTATTTCTTTATTTATCTCGTTCCAGTTACAGTTGACCTGGAAGAGTCTGTTAAAGGTTAGGTGGGGTGTCATGTGATCTGATCCCATATTTAATATAGAATCATTTACTTTATGTGTTATTCTGGTATGTTTTATATGTCCCAGTGGGTTCAAGTTGTTGGAGATTTCCAGTCTGTATGCACTTATTCTGGCCTCCCCCTTTATGACTAGGTCAAGGGGTGGGAGGTTTAGAATGATTTCCATAGAGGATGTCGGTGTACTTCTCAGTGCTTTTGTAATACAAAGGCATGCCAGCCTCTGTACTCCTGAGGACTGTTTTCTGGTTTACTTTTGGCCACCAAACAACCGCTACATAAGTTATTATGGGTCTTGTTATTGCCAAATATAGCCAGTGGACCATTTTTGGTTTTAATCCTCATGTTTTTCCAAATGTCCGTCTCCCTATAATGAGAGACATTTTACAAAACCATGTACTTATAATTGATTTTTGAGAATAATACTACCATTAAAATATGTGTACCTCTAAACTTCAAAATATACAAGGATATTTATTTATTGATAGGTATTCAATTTTAAGAAAAGTACGAAAACTACAAAAACTCTAAAATTTCATTAGTCAAATTTAACCATTTTCTTAGTTGTATAATAATTTTAACACCGTTTTAAAAGGAATAAATTTTAAATCTGATACTGTGACCAGTTTTCGACATACAGGGCGTTAAAGTGGAGAATTACTAATTTTAGTTATTATTTCTTCTCTAAAAATCTAGATTTACTTTGTGGATCATATATAAGTTTAACATAAGTTTTTGTCAAATGTCCATGGGACGATTTAAAATATTTAAAGATACAGGATGATTCACGATTAAATCACAATATGTTTTTACGAACACTCAATAATTCTGCAGTTGCGTTACAGAAAAATTATTTCATTTAGTTAATATCTACCCTCGAAATTATGAACGGGTAGATTTTAACTAAATGAAATAATTTCTCTGTGTACATAAAATTCCTTATAAATTTTCCTATACATCGGTACCAATATGTCAGCCAATAAGCTTATAAAGAATGTCCTATCAGTGCGTAATTGATCGATAGCGGGGGTCGGATATAGTAGAGGGATAGGGGTTACCCACATTCAACTCCCCTTTTTTAAAGGCCTCAAGAGTAACCTAAAAATAAATATTGTGTTTCATATAATATCAATAAATGAGGGTTTTTAAATTGTGTGTTATTTTATTGAATTTATTTTTTATTTAATTATAATGGTACTACAACTATGTTGTATTGTAAGTACAGTTAAAAGTTTATGGTCTCAGATATACAGTGAACGAATGTAAAAGAATAAAAACCTACCAATGCATATATTTATGTTTTCCTCAAATTTTTATTTTCAATAACGATTATGGTCGAATTTTAACCACTGGGTGAACACTAGTTAATTTTAATGTTTAAAGGAATAGAAAAAAATGTTAATGGCAACCTCTACTAATTATGTAATCAGTAATATATCGTTCTTAGCAATTAAGGTGAAATCAAAATTAAATATATAACTTTCTTGGCCACCCCTAATTTATAAAGATACTAATTACTTAATTATGATTTAATTTATTTAACCAATTTAGGTACTAGTAATTTTAATATAAATAGCCAAAATTGTGCGTGGGACCAAATGACAACTAATAAACATGATTAATTATTCATAACAGCCTACGATGTTATTTATATCAATATCGCATTGTGTATTAGTGACCTACTATACTTTCTCTTGTCGAAAGATTAAAAAAAAATTATCTGATTAACGAATTAATAACTAAGTATTCATTGAGTTGTTTGGGTCCAAAGTTCCCATGTTTCACTTTTAGATCTTTTAAATTCTAGATCAGATAGGATTTATAGTTAGATCTTAGCGAGAGATTGTGTATGTTATTTACATAAGTTTGTTATATTTATCGTTTATTACATTAAACGTATTCGGCATCTTTTGAATTACTCTTAAATATCATTTTTAAAAGGTCGCAATGGCTGATTTTTGAGATATTTCGTTTATTATTAAGAATAATATTAATAATAATACGATGATGAATATTATTAAATGAATTTAAATATTACACGTACTACTCCAGTTAAAAAACAAGGAAAGCGAAAAGCCAAGCCCAGCAAGTCCAATGATTTGGGTTGAACTTGTTGTTATATCGCGTGATTCTAAACGAGCCAAATTAATACTCTAAATAGATATTTAAAAATAGAGATTTTTTTATTTTAAGGAAATCGAATTTTTAGAGTGTCAAATTAGGTCTTTAAAAAACATAAACATCTTCTAAATAAGAACAAAAAAATTTATTAATTATTTAACTACGAATATAGTGAACGATACATTGGAGCAGATAAGATTATCGAGTATCATATCTAGGGTTGAAGCATAAGGTTTTCGTTCGTGCATACACATATGTTGTCGTATAAGCAGAGGTTACTTTTAACATAGCTTTCGGAAAAAATATACTTTCTAGCGTTAACTTTAATATTAAAAATCGTTTATGAAGTAAAAAAATACTTTGACTTTTGGTATCTACTTGGTATATGCTGAACATAAATCTGAAGAAGCTCTTTTGCAGCCCTAAAGTATAACACTAATCAACAATTAGAAATATGCTGCATAGTAGGTTGGAAGAGCGCTATTTAAGTCAAATTGTATACCTTTATTCGGCTAGTTACTAGATATATGCTGAACATAAAGCTGAAGAAGAACTGTTGTAGTCCTAAAGTACACCACTCATCAGCAATTAGAAAGCTTAATATTAGGTTCTGTTCTATTACAGCTTATTTTAGTACTATTGTTCAGTAGTTTAAAATTAGCTGTCTATTGACCAAAGAATTTTTAATCTAAGTGATCTAAGAGATCTAAGTGACACAGAGCTTTGACAGTGCCTGTTCAATGCGGTTATAGAGTTGTAATATTTTTCCACTTTCTTATCGTTCAATACCTACCAGTCCTTCTAAATTAATTAATATTTACAATTATATTATCATTTAATAAAAAATTTAGCACAACACTAGATAATTTTTGTTCGTTCATATATTTCAATTAAAATATTTATATGTCAACGAATGATTGCTTTTAGCGTGATAAAAATAACTTTGATTACCTTGATCTACATTAATTTATTACGTAATTAATTAAGATATTGAGGCTTTCCTGGTGTTCTACAACAGTAAAATTAATTCTTTCATCAATCATCAGCAAGTTGCCTCAGAGCATCGCTGCAAACAATAACAGTCATCCTTTCCTCGCATTAGTTCAGAAGAACGCCGAAGAAGTGTTATTATTAATTTGCAGTAATAAATAATCTTAGATTAACATCAACTTCGTCTGCCTAGATAGTGTTATTTTATATTTGCATAGGTAATTATACCGATGCGGCCTTAAGTTCGGGACCATAATACAGTATGATGCAAATGAAAGAATATTACATTTATTATTAGGGGCCATAGCCATATCTGAGCATTTGGGATTGAGTACGAAGGTGTAAAGGAAGGACCTTTATTCCTCACAAAGTCAATTTATTGGCGACTGGTTTCGAAGTGATTACTTTGTAAGATGCTTTCTTACCTCAAAGAAAGTAATACTCACTTTTGACGCCCTACTATCGGAGAATCGTAGGGCGCCAGTTTTATTTAGGTGGTTTGCTTCACAACCCTTCGATGCAGTTTGCAAAGGGACTCAGGAAGCTTCAGTAAAGAAAATGGAAAAATTCCAGCGGTCAACGTTGGTAAATAAGAGCATCAATACCGGGCTTTAAAGCGGATTGATATGGTTTAGAATTTCCGTAAGCTGAAATGGGGTAAATTCGGGTGTTCACGGTTGAAGAACCGCAATATAAGCCAATCAGGTAAAATTAATACATACTCGTATATTGCTTACGAATACTATTTAAAATTTTTTCTTTACTTCAAAACCCATCCCTTTGTAGTCATAATCACAGTAAATAAACTAAAATGTTCGATCAACAAAAGTGGGGGGAAATAGTATGGTATCGGTAAATCAACACAAATAAATCGGATAAAATAAAGAATTCAATCAAACGGTGTAATTAAATCAAATAAAGTAAATCGGGGAAAATAAATAACTCAATAGTTTAGTGCCAAATATACCAGGAGAAAGAATTTAGTAATTAATATTGTTAAGGCAAGCCTTAATTCTCGCAACAAAATTCCAAACCTGTGCTAGTAATTAATTATTCGACAATATGTAAGGTACCAAGGTATCAGATAAAATCGATGTAAACTTAAGAAATGGAATTAACACTTGGTCCGAAAATGTTGGATACAAACCCCTAAGAATGAGTTGTCTCGGACAAACTTACTATGGATATGAAGCAATTAGCGTAAAACCTGCTTAATACTGTCTGATGTAATTGAACAATCTCGCCTGCACTAGTATTTTAATTCAATATCAACAACTAAAAAAAGTAATTATTTCGGTAAATTAAAAAAGAAAAAAATTAAAACCCACTAAATGATTACCCAAATGAATCGCGGAAAACAATGATATGCGATAGTGGCAATAAACTGATGTATTAAAACACTTCTTGTTACTGCCAGTATTTAAATACTGCTTTCTACCAGTATCGCGAAATTAACACCTAATCTAAGTACAAAACGATACCTCTCGGCTAACATGTAAAAACCTTAAACCAGCTTTATCTGGTGTAATTGTATCTATTTAGTCACGAAAATCAATTATTGAAAGTTTTTTTAACACCATGTCGCTGTGAAAAAGATTTCTCCGTCGACCGACCATTTATGATGTATTTTAACGCATTCAAAATCGTTGATTAATGACCCCTATTAATGAATGATTTTCTATTAATCAACGATTTTATTATATGCAACCCAACGTACATTGCTCTTATTATACATTTATATTGACAGTTACTTATGGTGTACGCAACCAATTTTAGTAATTGTATAATTTCAAATATTAATATTTACAATAATAAAACTACCACTGAGGAAAATTGAAATAACTGTGAATAGTTAATATAAATAGAAAATAGTAACTGTTGTTTTTCGTTAAATAAATGAAAATTGAAAGTAAGATATCTTTATTTTTGAAAAGTACGGTCTACTAAAAAGTTCTGTAACGAACTCGTAAATTAAATAATTAAAATGGCGATTAACAATCTCGAACATTATCTCGATTGTTAATTGCCCTTATTATTATATTATATTAACGTTAAATAACCATTAAACACAATTTTCAAAGAAATTACTAGGAAAACTAAAAACGGTTTTTTATTCGATATACTAGGACTGCAATAATACCTTCAATACAATTTATTCTTCTATCGAAAAATTCTTGTCTTGGTCTTGGTTTTTCCATTTACCATGGAACTGGTACTTGATATCCACTAAATTATTCTTTCGAAAACTAGCTCGATATAAGGTACCTTCTGGGCGTCACCACCAAAGCGAAAATATATTTCAGAGAGGGACTTACATACATCTTTATTTCGAAATTAATATACAGGGTGATGTGATTGATAAATTGAATCGAACATTTTTCATAAAAATAATTAAATTCATTTTAAAAATCTGATGTGTCCACACATGACTTTCCTATCTAGTTACGATAAACTAAATACATACATATTCTACATACTTCTGACTCGAAACGAAAATACTGAAAGATTACAATTTTACACTTTTCCTTCAATTTTTCCATTACGGTCCATTTTAGAGAAATTATGTATAAAACAAAAATTATAGAAATCGATATGGCAAACAATTTTTAGTTTTTCTCTTAAAAATCAGAATTTTACACATTTTGTCAAATTTCTCGAATACGGACCATTTTAGGAAAATTTTATATTTGGCCAAAATTATAGATAATAATATTAGAAACAACTTTTATTTAAAGAATTTTCTTCTCCAAACGTATATAACAGATATATTCCATAAAATATAAAAAATGACCCCCTATAAAGTTTCCTCACCCCAGATGTTTCGACTCTGTCAAAAAATCTGATCAGTTCACTGCAGGCCAGAATAAAAGTTAAGTTTAAAATTTGGTGTTTTTCTCTTTGTTCGTTTTTGAGTTTTCTTCAAAATTCGAAATTACACATTTTCTTAAATATCTCGAATACGGTCCATTTTACAGAAATTATGTATTAAACAAGAATTATAGAAAATATTGTTACACACAACTTGTATTTAATTAATTTACCTAAAAATTTAATTTTTTTCATTCTGCAAAATTTCTCGAATACGGACCATTTTAGGAAATTTTTTTATTAAATAAAAATTATAGAAAATAATATAAGAAGTAACTTTTATTTCAATAATTTTCTTCTCCAAACGTAAATAACGGATATACATATTCCGTAAAATATAAAAATGACCCCCTATAAAGGACCCCCCAGATGTTCTGACTTTTCCCAAAATCTGATCTGTTTACCTCAGGCCGGAATAAAGCTTAAGTTTAAAATTTATTGTTTTTCTCTTTATCCGTTTTTGAGTTTTCTTCAAAATTCGAGATTTACACGTTTTCTCAAATATCTCGAATATGGTCCATTTTAGAAAAATTATGCATGAGACAAAAATTATAGAGAATTATATCGCAAATATTTTTTATTTAAACAATTTTCATAAAAACTTGATTTTTTTATATTTTGTCAAATTTTTCGAATACGGACCATTTTAGAAAAATTTTGTATAAAACAAAAATTATAGAGAATAATATTAGAAGCAACTTTTATTTGACGAATTTCTTCTCTAAACGTAAATAACAGATATATTTGCGACTTATTGTAACACCATTTGAAAGTCCTACTTCTTTCCCATTCACCGATTGGCTTGTCCATTTACTGTCATTACGACGACGAGGTGGAGTCTTCCCACAGTGGGGTCAGTCCCCTCAAGAGGCAAGAAGCCCAAGAGGTGACTGTACCTATGGAACTTGGAGAGGCCTCTAAGAAGGCAGACAAACTGCCCAGTTCACAGAACTGAGCAGATCGATCAGGGTTCTTCAGGTGAACCTCCATCATGCCAAGGCGTCCACCGCTACAGTATGTAGGAGGTTCGACAAAGAGGGTCTAGATTTGGCCCTCTTGCAAGAACCCTGGTTACATGGCGGGAGGGTAGCAGGCCTAAAACCCAACCAAGGTAAGATTCTGTACAACGAAAGGTCTAAAAGACCACGCGCATGCATCTTATACAACAATAGGGTAAATTGTGTACTAATACCGGTGCTGTGCACCGCTGATATTGTTACAGCTCTCCTAACTACGCCGACAGAGGAAGGAACAAAAAGATGGCTAGTCTGTTCTGCATATTTCCCAGGCGAGGAGCTATGTCCCCCGCATATAATGGGCGAAATAGTCTCATATGCGGCAAGGGCTAACCTCCAACTCATCATAGGATGCGATGCCAATGCCCATCACACCATGTGGGGAAGCACGGACATCAACATAAGAGGTGAGTCTTTATTACAATTCATCTTATCCGAAGGTTTAGTAATTGCTAATATAGGTAACAAACCAACTTTCGTCACGGCAACGAGAAAAGAAGTCTTAGATATGACTCTGTGCTCGAGTAAAGCAAGTGATAACATTTCAAAGTGGCATGTGTCAGACGAACCATCGTGCTCAGACCACAGACAGATTAGATTTGATCTAATTACCCCACCTCGAATTTCAACCAAATACAGAAACCCTAGAGAGACGAACTGGGAAAGGTATTCAACATCACTTGGAGAGTATCTCGAAGAGGGTATGGTGGAAATAACAGGTGAACAAAGCCTTGACCGAGCAGTAGACCAAGTAAGTAAGGCTATTATAACCGCTTACGAGGAAAACTGTCCGGAGAAAACAAGGCAGCAAAGAACAAAAACAGTCTGGTGGAATAAACACTTGGAACGCCTTAGAGGCGAAGTGCGAAGGCTATTTAATAAAGCCAAGTCAACCGAAGACTGGGCCCTATACAAGGCTAAACTCACGCAGTACAACAAGGAGATAAGAAAGGCTAAAAGGCAATCGTGGAGGAAGTTCTGTGAGGAGTTATCTGAAACACCCACATGCTCTAGAATCCACAAAGTCTTAGCTAAAGAGGGTGCTGCAAACCAAGTAGGATTTCTCAGGAAAGATGACGAAACCTATACGAAAACCTTCGAGGAAACGTTAACAATGCTCACAGAAGTACACTTTCCGGCCGCAGAAATTTTGCTAGACCCGATAGTAGCATATAGCCCTCAAAGAAGGTCTCGTAGGCCAACTCCTTTGGAATGGAGGCTAGCTACAGAAATATCGAGGCCGAACAAAATTAGATGGGCTACAAACAAATTTCAATCATACAAATCCCCAGGAGTAGATGGAATATATCCCATTCTACTACAAAAGGGACAGGAAATTCTAATTCCACATATGTGTCGCATATTTAAAGCATGTATAGCCTGGCGACACATACCAAAGGCGTGGCAAAAGGTGAAAGTCATATACCTCCCTAAAGTAGGAAGGTTTAATGACATGACGCCAAAGTCGTACCGCCCAATCAGTCTATCTTCATTCATGCTGAAAACGCTAGAAAGACTAATAGATAGATATATACGAGACGAACTACTGAGAGAAAATCCTCTCAGCGACCGTCAATATGCATATCAGCCAGGAAAGTCAACCGATTTGGCCCTGAATGATCTTAACAGGCTATTGTCAAAATCCCTCGAGGATAAAGAAATGGCAGTAGCAACTTTCGTAGATATTGAGGGAGCTTTTAGTAATGCTCAAACAAGATCTATAATTAACGCATTAGCAATAAAAGGGGTACCAGTAGTCCTATGTCAGTGGATAAAAGCCAGCCTAGAAGAAAGGGTAATAACATCATCTCTAGGCGAAGCTACATTGACAGCTAAAGCAGGCAGGGGCTGCCCCCAGGGAGGAGTACTATCACCCCTTCTCTGGTCAGTCCTAGTGGATGAACTTATAAAAAGGCTAATATCTGCAGATTTTTACTGCCTAGGGTATGCCGATGACCTGGCGATCGTCGTAAGAGGCAAGTTCGCAGGTACAATATCGGAGCGCACACAAACCGCTCTAAACATTGTCGACGAGTGGTGCAGAGAGGAGGAACTAACAGTAAACCCTCACAAAACCACAATAGTCAACTTTACAAAACGAAAAGTACCAACAGGACTAAAGTCACCAGTACTGAAAGGAGTGAAGATTCCATTCGCTCAAGAGGCCAAATACTTGGGAGTCATCTTTGACCACAGGTTAACATGGAATCAACACTTGCAAAAAGTCACCCAAAAGAGCACAACGTCCTTCAACTTATGTCGAAGGTTGTGTGGAAAAAATTGGGGATTACAACCAAAAATGTCCCTGTGGTTATATACCAGAGTCATAAGGCCGATGATAACCTACGGGTCGGTGGTATGGTGGCCAAAGACTAGGCAAGCTGGAGCCATTCGACAGCTCAATGGTATTCAAAGGCAAGCATGCCTGAGTACCACGGGAGCTATGAGAACGACTCCAACAGCAGCTATAGAAGTCATGCTAAACCTAACACCACTACATATATTCATTCAAGGCGAAGCCAGGTCTGTCACATACAGACTGCACAAAGGTTCATCGCCCATAAGCAGTTTGCATGGACGCGACTACAGCGAGCTATATAAAGAGTTGGAGAACGACCAAATAATGGGAATGCCTTCAGACGAAATGCTTCCAAAGTATAGCTTTCAAAAGCAATATAAAGTAAGTATACCAGACAGGGAAGCGTGGACGGGAGGACCTCCTATTCATGCAGATCTCACCTGGTATACAGACGGCTCCAAAACCCATGAAGGTTCAGGAGTAGGTATATATAGTACCAAGCCAAAGACAGGAATCTCACTGAGCTTAGGTAAACATGCGACAGTATTCCAGGCAGAAATAGCAGCAATACATCACTGCGCAAAAGAAGTATTAAGACAGAAGGTAAATGGGAAAACCATTGTCATATACTCAGACAGTCAAGCGACGTTAAAAGCACTCAGTTCCATGCAGGTACACTCAAAGCTTGTGTGGGACTGTTTGGAAGCCCTAACAGAGCTGGGTAGTCAAAACAGACTAACCTTAGCGTGGGTACCAGGCCACAGGGGACACAAAGGCAATGAAGAGGCTGATTTACTAGCCCGAGAAGGAGCATCAAATGCTCTTATTGGCCCAGAACCCTTCTGTGGTGTAACAAAAACAACTATCAGAACATGCACAAAGCAGTGGATGTTTAAAAAATCTCAGGAGTGGTGGGAAAACTCACCAGGACAGAGACAGGCCAAAAAGTTCTTAAAAGGACCATCGTCTAAACTCACCGAGCATCTACTAAGCCTTAATAGGAAAAATACTAGAATACTAGTAGGTCTATTAACAGGGCATTGTAGGCTTAACAAACATATGTTCAATATCGGTCTGACAGAAGAGGCCTTGTGCCGATTCTGTCAAGAAGAAGAGGAAACGGCAGAACACGTATTGTGCTACTGCGAAGGTCTAGTAAGACTGAGATTCCTTACACTTGGAGAAGAAAAACCAAGGGCAACTAGCTATACCGGAGAACTACTTTCCAGTCTATGGAGTTTACTACAAAAGACCGCATTAGACAAGGTACTCTAAACAATGATTAAAGGATATCCACAATAGATCTGAAAAGGTCGAGGTGGGGGAGGCCACATGGCCCATAGTCCTAATTAAATCTAATCTAATCTACTGTCATTAATTACACGTCGTCGATGAATAAATGCTAGTTGGCTAAGTCCCAGGGTGGCATGGCCCATATAGTCCCTCATCTGACTGCAGAAAGTGGCTGTTGTGTTTTTTGCTTATTTATAGTTATGTATGGGAAAGGGGGGTAAACAACAAGTAATATGTCCCACTGGTGGGAGCTGCTGTGTAACCAATCAAATTAAAAATAATGTTCCATATCGATAGAGTTTTTCGTTTTTTGCTGACAATTAAATAATTTGCTTCTAGATGTCTTAAACAATAAAAAATCCCTTTGCAAGCGTTTTTTGTTGTCTGGTTTTGCTGCTTTTGGTGTAAGTGTAGGAATTTCCATATAACGGTAGTAGCAAAAACGGATAGTGGAACGTCCCAGCCGTCACCAATTAACTGTTGCGAGAATTTGGATGCAATTTATTTAACAATATTGGATCTCTGCTATTTTTTCCTTTACTCGTATATTTCGCAAAATTCAATTGGTATTAAAATCGTCTTCCAGAAGCTCCTGAACTAAAGAAACCTTATACGGATACCCCTTTTACCTTTTTTAACATTCCAAGAGTTGTTGAATAGTTGATGTTATAATCTGATGTTACTTGCCGATAACTGGTATGGGAATTTTTTCAAACGCTAGTAGAATATCTAGTTTTTTGTTTGTTTTTTTCTACCTTTCTTACATGGCTCATTTGTCTGTATTTCATCTCATTTTTGCTTACGGTGCACAATTCGTTCTCCGTTGGGATATTAATTGTTGAATAAAGCACAAACCTCTATATGTGTCCTTTTTTTGTCTCCACAATAAAACATTATCAGAATTAAAAATGTTTGCGTTTCAGGAAGCTTTATTTTAATAAAAAAACTTTTTGAATACAAGGTATTCGACATTCGTCGATTATTACCATTTACATTTGCGAAGTCAAATAAGTTTAATTTAAACGTCCACTTTTATAAATCAATTAAGAATGTAACATTGTCTTTCCAGTGACGGCTTTCACTAAATTACTTGTGAGTAATGACAGCAAGTAGAAAATTAATACTTAGTTTTTGTAATTTTATGAGCATATTTATCACAGTTTACAAACCTCAATTACTTAAAATTGGTGATATAGTTGGATAAATAACTAAAAGACCTTTCAAATGATGTATCACATGAACCAATTTCTATTTAAAAAAAATTATCGATGCCATCAATCAGCACTATCGTACAGATGACGTCATAAAAAAAGGAATATCAGAGATAACGCGCGTTTGAAAATATAAATCGACGGTTCATGTGTACTTCTGGAAAAACAGTTCGGAAATAAATTATTCCTTTCATTTGCAATCTACTATATACATGTACGATAGTATAAATACAGCGTAGCGTACAAATAATGTAAAATATATCGGGAAACTGATCAAATAATCCACCCAAAAATTTACTAAATTAAGTTAACCAACTTTATTAATATGCAACATAGTATTAAAAAAATGTGTACATCTTGAATTATCAGATTCCGTTTCAAGTGATGGTCGTGATGATATAATTTTGATTTTTCAAAACAAATACCTGCATCAAATGTTACACAACAACATATCCTTTCACTACATCATTGGAAGTAGGTCCCTAATCTATTGTTTCCAGCAATATAATCTACGGAAATGCTTGATATAATCTCGCACTTTTTTTGAAAGTGTGTAGAATATCATCTTGACAACAATACCTGCATCCGAGGTATATTTGAATTGTTCTTCGGTCGTCTTGAGAGCGAGCATCTCGACTCAAATCTTTGTTATAATTGCAACAATTGATGAAAACAATTTTTATTTAATTTAAATGGGAGTTCTTGTTTTTCTCAGTACCTACAATTATTCTTTCACTTAGGTTTTCTTTGTTAAGTAATGTTAGAATGTTAGAGAAAATTATTTAATTAGGCAGGTATGTGTAATGAAATTACTGACATAAGTTAATTTTTAGCACAAGTTGATTGAACTTTGATTATGGTTATAGTTTACGTATTTTTTATTTCTCATGAATGCAAGCAAGCTTAAGATGACAGTTGGATGAAAGCTTATATGAAATCGATATATTTTTGAGCTGAGTGTTTGATTTTTAAAAACATAAAAATTTTTATATGGCAACATTTTTGATCTAGATATAAGAGTAATTTCATCCACCATCAATTCTTTAAATTCATAGAACCGAAAATAAATATATTTGATAAATTTTAATAAAAGCAATTTTAAAAAACCGACTTCAAAATGCACTTAAAAATTGAGATTTTTATTTTCTCATAGATCATCAGAACCTTACCAATTGGATGCGAAAGCACCCCTGAGGTATCCATTTTCTAACAAAAGAGAATTACAGAAATCGGACAACGTGGTAACTAATTATCTTCAACGATAATTCTTACACATAAAAAAATATTCCGACGAATTGAGAACCTCCTCCTTTTTTGGAGTCTGTTAAAAATTAAAACACGTTGTTCTTCTGTGTATCGCTGCATTTCTAAAATTGATGATTCTAACTAAATATTTTAAGTGTATAAGTTTATTCTTGTGCCATACGTGACTTTTGGAACCAGGATTCTTTTTTCTAAGTAATAACGAGTTATATTTTATTTCGTATTCCCATGCAATATGTTCGATCGAAGAAATTCTATTAACCAACCTCTTAAAATAAATAATTACTGCAATCCCTTAACATATGTTATATTCGTTGAGATTTACCACGATAAAAAATTAAACTACCACCTCAGAAGAAGTAATATATTTACTAATATTGTTACGTTATAAAATAATTAAATAAGAGATCAATTACAAATAATTTACAATATTTCAGACGCTCATTGTATTAACAAATCCGTATAATATTTTATGTCTCCATTTGTTTATTTTAACATCCAAGCAATTTAGCAATATTGAAAATACTTTGCAGAATCAAGAGGCAACACGGGGCATTCTGGCGAGGGGCACCGGATTGGAGTCACCGATCGGATAAAAAGAAAGTGTCATTTAAAAATGTAGGTATGTTTTTTTAATTTAAATTTGTTAACTTTGTTTGTGGAAAATATACTTGTTCTTTTGCAAATATTAACTTTTTTTGTTTTCTTCAATCCACAAATATAAAACGTTCGAATGATGTTTTGTGTAGGTTTATTCAGACTTTATAGGTATGTCTACAGTAGCAGCTATTTGATTAATTTAGGCATGATGATGGCCAGTTGAAACAGTACCTTGCCATGGAATAATTTGTTTTATACCCATGTCCTTCGGTGCCTTGTTTTGTTCGGTTTCTTTAAAGTGTTTGATTAGTGTGCATATTCGCTCCGTGCGAAGTCATGGAAAGGGAAGCAAAAGCGATACTAGCGCTAGCTGCGGATAATTCGTGCATTTTAGGACGATATTTTGTAATTTTGGCAT
The DNA here is from genome assembly GCA_927349885.1 of Psylliodes chrysocephalus. Lineage (NCBI taxonomy): Eukaryota > Metazoa > Arthropoda > Insecta > Coleoptera > Chrysomelidae > Psylliodes > Psylliodes chrysocephalus. The sequence goes on from OV651816.1 coordinate 8,102,986, forward strand.
ATCAAATACACGTATACATTTTACTTTTTTTCAAAAAGTAGGTAAAAACAATACAATAAGCAACCGGAGTTGCTGTGTTGAAAATTGTACAAATACTAGCAAAAAAAAACAGTAAAACTTACATAAAAAATGTCAGTAGCAAAGTGGAAATTAAATCAAAGAAATAAATGGATAGGTGTACAATAAGAAGAAAAATTACCTTTATTTTTGCAATAATAACAGTAATGCTGAAAATAGTAGATATCAGAAACTTGAAAGGTTTTTAATAAACAATAAATTATCATTTTACGATTTTCTTTAATATCCCTTTATTCTTAAATGTTCATTCAGTAAGGACTAGATTTCAAGATTTCTGCCTTTGATTATTATATGTGGCTGGAATGCAATTTTGTGACTTACTGATCGGAAACCAGTTTTAATCATTCATTCTGTTTTCTTTCGAACAAAAATGAAAATATAAATAACGATCCTTTTTTTAATTTTAACTTCATGCTATTATTAAATGGTATTTTTTTATTTTGACAGAATAGGCTAATTCTTTAATGACAACTTATTAGACTTAGACAACTTCTCATACATTTTCCAGTAAATACTGTTACCTGCCTATATTTTATTATTAATTTTTATTGATTATACATAATTTTCTTTAATTTAAGCGATAAAAATATATAATAATAATAAATTAATGTTTTACTTGTTTTACAAATCCATATACTTTTATTAAAACTAACATATATACTTTTTAGTAACGAATTTTATTAAAAATTGTATTTGTCAGTATACGCAGAAATAGTCCGTTAGTACCAAAACGAATTGGCGCTGCTGTCGCGCACGGAGCGAATAGATAATATTGTAAATGCGATATGAAGATCTTTTTTTTCTCATGGAATTATGTCAAACAATCAAAACAAGTGTGAGTTTCACCTCTTAATAGTAGTCTTTAAATGAAAAATCTATGTCGATTACTCTTACAACTCAAATAATGTGAATTAGAATACAGATTTTAAATAAGTTAGTTTTTATAAAAATACATCTGTATTTTTATTTTGTACTCGAATATAATGAGTTTTCAGTAATATCCGTATCTAACGGGATCTGGAAAACTAGAAATGTAATGAAAATTACCCTTTTTATTAACTTTTTTGACAGCTTTTCTATCAATTCTGTCAAGTGGGTCAGTAGCATTATTTTAGGGTTACTTTTAAGATACTAATGTCAATTGGTAATCAATGGGATGAAGACTCTCTAATTTGGGATTCCGGGTTTGTATTACTACAGGTAGTGTTTCTTGTAACACTGATGTTGGCTCTTTCAATCTTCCACGGTAGATACTAGAGAACGAACCTTCTTTTTAATGACAGTACTCATACAAAAATAAAGTCTGGTGAAAAATTTAAAATAATGAATAATCAATAAAATTATGCCTCATTTTAGACATTAGATATTGGGCCAATGTAATGCCAACTATAACAACTTCAGCTAGTAGATAAAAGAAACACTACCGCGAAGACCAGTCACATGGGTTTAAATTCTTCAATGGTTTTAGGTGCTATTTCAACTGGAATTGTGCATGTTCAACTTGAGCAACTAGGTGCTTCTATTGACATGCCAATGATGTCTGATAAGACTTACACAAAATATTACGAATAATTAGGTCCTATTATTTATGAATCACTTTTAGACACAATGCAAAAAGCTGCTAAAAGTGAAGCATACACCGCAAAAGAAGTGGGACGAGTCGATGAAAATGGCATTCCATGCATAACAGAGGTTGCTGATGGAGCATGGTCCAAGCGGTCATTAACAAAGATGCGGCTTCTGGAGTCGTAAGTATAATTTCTATTATGATGTGAGTACACAACAGACAATATATTTACATATTATTTTACAGGTTTGTATAATAGAATTCCGGACAGGAAAAATATTGTTTTTGGGGATAAGAAATAAATATAATCAAAAAAAAAAGAAATAATGCAAATAATCGCGCATGTTACAAAAACTAGACAGGTTCTTCAACAAGCATGGAAGCAGACATAATAGTTAGTGGCTTTATGTCAAACATGGAAACACATGGAATAAAATATACTGCTTTAGTTGGAGATGGCGATAGTTCAGTTTATGCTAAACGTCTACAAAAACAGGTAAATAATAATAGTAATAAAACTGGAAAGAATGATTCCCTCTAAAATTTTTCTAAAAAATTAAGGGAACTATGTATTAAGTTTTAAAAAAGTATTTGGTCTCAGAATAATATTTAGTGTTTCAGAAAGAATAAAAAGCTTTTTATCTAACGAAAATGTTTCACCGTATCTTAGGAAACGGAAATTAATATTTTGCGAATTCGAATTGCAATTAAAATAAAGACTTGATGAAGATATATGTGAACATTTAAATACATAAACTACAATGTTCCTTTCCATATTTTTGACGAACAGCATGACTGGGAAGAAATTGGTTATTTTAAATGCAAAACAGAAACCGATCAGAAAGGCAAATCCTGCTATGAGAGCCTGAGTTCTTTACAGAGACATCGAGATCTGTATGGAGAAAATGTTTTAAGGATTATTTATTAGAAAATTGTATTTATATGCTATGCCGCTAAGAATACTTCGTGATAATCTGTGTCTTAACAATATTGAGAGCTTTAAATTTGTGCAACGATAAGGCAGCACTCTACAGAGACGTTTACTTAAAAAGGTGGGAAATCATCCCATTTAAAAACTACCTACTAGATATATATTAAAACAAAAAGCAGCAAATTCTTATAGATTTAATACAGAATGACGCGTTATTTTTTCTTAATTCCTATTAAACATTTTCAAAATAAATACTTTCCGAAAGTTTACAAAGAATTCAAGATTTCTCCACCCTAAGTTTGGTTATTATTGGTATTTCCTGAAAATTTCAAAAAGATCCGACTGAAAATAAAGGCTCATAATAAATTATAAATTTTCGAGGTGTTCGGTTTGTTTTTAATAATAACAGTTTGCTTTTCAATATGGATAACAATTTAGCAGAGCATTTTTAACTCTATCATATGAAAATTTGTTAGAGGCAAAATAATTAATTATTCTTGTTAAGGGTCTTACCAGCTGCATTGTGAAGCTGCAGCGCTTTGATATAATGTAGGTACAGATTACTATAATAAATAAAATAAGCCACTACACAAAAAGTACACTGAAAAAATAAAGAAAAGAAGAATAGCATATGCTAAAATGTCGGCATATAAAAAATAAAGGCGTCTGTATTTAAAAAAAAAAAAAAGATAATCGCGCAGGTTGATTCCAGTTATGATCTTCTAGAACAACCTGAGCTAGAACAAAAAGAACAATGAAGTGGAAAATATATTATTAGCAAAACTAAAATTAACAGATGACCAAATTATAGAATTAAAGAAAAAGACATGGCTAAAAAAATCGACATCTATTTGGATGGAGGAAAGAAAACTGCTAATAACTGCATCCAATTTTGGAAAAATATGTAAACTTAAAACGACATCTTCCAATAATACTATAAAAGCCTTCTTATATTTTAAGTTTACAACAAAGGTTATATAAAGAATACGGCAACATTCATGAAAATTATCACATAACAGATGTTTGTGCCACTAAAAAGATGCAAGTGAAAAGTTACGGTATATTTATTCATAGGAAGTATTTTTTTGGGAGCAAGTTCAGATGACTTAGTGGAAAATGACAGTGTCATTGAAGTAAAATGTCCGGAATCCATTAAAAACATACATTCTGCAGATGCCATAAAAACAAATAAAATTAAATAGGCCACCATTGAAAATGAGAAGTTAGAATTAAACAAAAAATATATATATTATTATCAGTAGTAATACTATAAGTACTTCAAAATAATCAGGTTATACATCGATAACTTGTATTCTGTCAAACTGACACGATTTGTAATTATGCAGGAAGTTTGAGATGTATAACCGTATTTATTTTGAAGTACGTATTGTATTTGATACGATTATTTTTTGAGTAAATTAAGTAAATACCAACAATTTATTAATTTAAATACATATTGGTACAATGAAAATTACAATTATTAATTATTGATAAACGTCAAAATTTGACGGTCCTGTTAGTTAATGTATTGTTGTCGATGTGGTTACTACGGAAATGAAATTATTGTAAATATTTTTGATTGGTGGAGCTACTCTATGTATAATCAGGTATTATCGAAATTATATGAGGTAACTTAACTAAATTGAACGTTCTAATTGGTTAAAAGTTATACTAAAAAAATAATCAAGTTTAAGGACAGCTTGAAGTGGTGGATATAGAATTTGTAATTTCATAATATGGAAAAAAGGTCTTCTGAAAGAAAAGGTAATTTTTGTTATTCTCAAGAAATAAAATTGTTTTTATAAGTACGTCACTGGAATTACTTCGCGATTGATTGTTTCTCGGTAGAATTGAGAGATTTAAATTTCTGTAACGATATGGCAGCACTCTGCAGAGATATTTTAGGAAAAGACGGAAAAGCATTTTATTTAAAAACTACTTAATATTTACAAAAAGCAGCAAATTTTCATAATTTTAATACAGAATAGCGCGGAAACTTCTTTTTTGATTTTCCGTTTAAAAATTACCAAAATAAATATTTTCCGTAGTTTTTTAAAAAATTTAAAGTTTCTTCATGCTAAACTTGGTAATTATTAGTAATTCCTGAAAATTTCACAAAAATCAGACTAAAAATAAAGTCGTAAAATGATTTTAAAATTTTTCAAGGTGTTCGGTTTGCTCTTAAAAGTAGCTAACTTACCTTCAGAAAATATTAATCTATTCAAAGATCTAGTAGGCTATATGAAAGACACAATTTGGAACAAGTAGTCACTATACTGAAGAGGATCCATTACTTAACTATGTATAATTTAAACCTAATATCACCTCCTATTAAATTGCACTAACTCTTGTAGAAAAAATATAATTAAAATTTGAAGATTACAGATAGGCCACACAAGAATTACCTATGGCAATCTAATGGCTTCTGATCATTCTGCCTTCTGCCAGTTTTGCTATATTACCATCAGTCTTACTGCAAACCGTATCCTGAGAGACTGTCCACAACAGAAACCATAAACTGGGCAACTCTTTTAAAAATATTCTTGGCAGATCCAAACATTATCCAAGATTTATAAACTTCCTTAAGTACACCTTTAAAACGTTATTTAGAATTTACAAATTTGAAATTGTTTACCTACTAAATTATATTTTTTTATATAATCGTGTCAACAACTTTAGCTGTTAAAACAGGTTAATTTTTGTTAAAATAATAAAATCTCCCTGTATGCTAAATTCAAACGTTTCTCGTTGAAAAGACGGTATTTTAATTCACTTTAAAGGCCTGATGATAGATAGATGGGCCGCAGGCCGATACAGGTTGCCATTTCATATGTTCAATAAAAATTTCCAATAAATCCTAAGTATACGAGTATTAATAAAATGTTTAAAACGTTAAAAACATAATTGAGACCCTTTCAGTACAGAAAACAATGAATTTGCTTCATGAATCTACATAAAAATAACGGTATTTTTAACAATAGCCACTTAGGGACATAAAATTACCTAAACAGGAATTTAAGAAGTGAATTACCTTGTAATTTCTGGAACTGGAATACCGAATAACATGCCATCATAACATTTGTTTCAGTTTACAGTAAAACGTGGCACATGACATTTGCTTTTCGAAACAATATACAATTTGAATAATAGTACCTATCAAATTAGGAATATTATAACGAATTGTAAGTAACCTTAAATGTTTATTTAATTGGCTGCGCGTTCTTTTCAATCCGCAAAGGCGGAAATTTATAAATAACTGTTACGTTATAGGCAATAGCAAATAGAACACAGTGGCGAATCCTGAAGTAGGTGAGCGAACAGATTATGAGGGCTGCAGTAACAAACAATTTTTTTTTATATTAGAGCAACCAATTATTAATTAAAAATAATAATAGTAAAAATTAGGCTATTGCCACTTTCATTAAGTAGGGGTTGAAATAAGATACACATTTTTGAAAATGGATGTTAATAATAACGGTAGATTTTATTTATAAAAAAAAACGAATACATTGGTAAACATTAGATGAATTAAATAAAAAAAGAAAATATAACTTGAGAACATGACTACTTTTTAAGGTCGCATAAACGCGCGCGCTTCCTCAAAAATATCAGAGATATTAGAGAATAAATTTCTAATTAAAAATATTATTTTTTTGTTTTGTTATATTGTTTCCTATCGTCTCGACGCATGCTATAAGTGTTATATATTATGTATCTTCCAAATCCTTTCTATATTAACAATTTATGAGCTTATTGACTGGACTATCGTCGGCAGCAATAAGATAGAGGCCCGCATCACTATGAACACGCGTTAGCCAGTACATCTTGCAGTCGGCTGTTTTAGTACATATTAGGGCGCAATTTTTTCTCGGCCGGCCAACATTAGAATTAAAATAATGAGGGGTCAGGGGCCTGTTTTGCCTTTTTAAAGTTGTTTTATAGTTTTCACGGAATTTTTAGGAAGCACCATGGTAAATGATAGACTAAACCCTTTGACTAAATATAGATTTAGTTCTGGAGACAAATAATTTTGACGAAAAAGTGATGGAAATTATTTCAATGAAGGATCGTATATGAATCAGATTTCAATTTCAAAAAGTCATGCCTTGAACTTTCGTAAAAACAAAAATTTAAAACAATATAAATATGTCGATTTTCATGTTTAATTTTTTTTTATATTTTATTTTAAGAAATATATTTTATTTTGTTTATTGACTATTGACAAGACGCAGTATCTAGTGTGGTATTTTTTCTGTGTTAATGAAAAAATAAGAAATAAATAAAGGAAACAAATTTTCCATAATCCCCACCCTCAAGCCAATTGACGCCCCCCCCCCCCCACCTTCACAGCTCACGAGCCACCACTGACATGACTTCTTGTGAAAAAATATTGTAGGTTAATTTACAAATATTTTACTTGAATGAGACCTGGATCAATCTAGCTCTCCAATAAAGTTTTGGCCAGACTTGGCACTCTACTACGTATGACCTCTACCTGCAGCAAAATAGAAAAAAAGCAAATGTTACTCAATAATTAACCTCTAAAAGTAATTTCTTCCATTCACATATTTTAAAGGCTGAATTATTAGGTTTGACAAGAAGGTCTACATAAAAGATTATAAAGTACATTCTTTATCTTGCACAGCTGAACTCACTAGAAATTATTTTGGACCCAACTAAAAGAATATGTTGTACATCACAACATAACTTTCAATGTACCATATTATGTTTTTTACAGTAGTTTTCGATATAACTCACCAGTTGCATTGTTGATTTTTGGTAAACTTTCATTTTCTTTTTATTAAAAACTTTCACTTTACAAACGCATTGATTCCATAATTATCCATTTAGGTGTGTCTGAAGATGCATAAACTACTTCGAAACCGATCGCTAATAAATTACTTTGTGAGAAATAAAGGACCTTTTTTCTACCTCAAGGATATGATAAAAAGATGTCCCTTTTTAAACAAAAATTTAGGGTCCTAGCGTTTTTCTAAAATATTGACGCAGTTCCTGATAATGACTCTGTTTCGTTTTCGTCTGGCCACCCTGTGTTTAAAGCTGGGTTAAATTTCGCGTCCAAATTCATTTTGGACTCTAATTTCAATATCATACATAGCCAAACTGATAAATTTTGTTTATATGTAAAAAAATAGTAATTTGTAAATTAATTGATTTCATTATGAAATCGGCCCTAAGTAAATTAAGTAGAATTCTCAAATTAGGTACTTTTAATTTAAGTAAAATTTAAATTAGTACGACCGATGATATACCAAATCAAAATCTAAACTCTTATTTATTAAATTATTCTAAAAATCATATTAATAATAAAGATACGTCTGGTAGTCAGTAATATTTAGAACAGTCGTTAAAAACTTTAATACTAGCATGGCCTACATACTGTCCAATAATAATTGCATAGATTTATATTAATTCTAGGTGGTTAGCAATGAAAATAAGTAGTTGGCAATGTTGTAAAATAGTAAATTAATTATTCCCTCTATATGATTACCCTTTAAAATCAGGGTCAACCCATTTTTCAAAATTTAAATATTTGCACCTATATCAGATTATCAAAAGATTTAAAATATTTCTTATTCGGTTGTAGGTACACATGTATTAAAACCAAACAAATGTATATATAATAAATATTTTAGTTTGTAGGGCCTTCATGAAGAAGTCATCATGGTCATTAGCAAATCATTCTATTACTCGTACTTTATTCAAAATATTCTGAATACGCCACTGCTACTAGAATCACTCATTGAGACCAACGAAACATGCTCAATATTTTACGGCGTTTAGTCTTCATAAATAAAACCATTTAACCGACACCAGTGCAATCTGAACATCTAAAAATAAATATTAACAAAATGTCAGTACAAATAGTGCAGTATGAATTCTAAATCAGCAATTAAAGATTATATGCTCGAGGTTATGTGAAGTGGAGACGACATAAACAGTATTAGGCATTCTATGGCCCTGTCAAAACGCCGACAAGTGGGAAGTGACAGTTTAGATATGGCAATCCTTTGGATCTGTTGTCATTGACATCGGTTTAGCAAAAATGTGTTTACAAACAAATTTTCAGTCTTTGAATATATTAAAAATAAAAATTACCTACATTTTTACTTCAATGCATAAGCTTATGTTTATTTTAAAAACATGGATGATCAATCTCTATAACTATCTATTTCATTGACCGTCAAATCACCAGCCCTACAGGGTTGCCTTAATGTTGCTAAACCGATTCTGATTAATAAGCACTTGCAAGGCAATATGGCCACTCGCAAACGACCCGCTTTGAGCAATCTCTATAACTATCTATTTCATTGACCCTGTCAGATCATTAAGTCTACAGGGTTGCCATAATGTTGCCATATCAAAAGCTGTCAAAAACCATTGGTAGCCATTTTGTTTGGAAAACCTAATAGAGATGCCTGACTGACGGAAAAATGTAATCAAAATGGCGACTTTAACTTGACTCTAGTAGTTTGATTAGATAAGCTGAAGTGCCAAATTTAAGAAAAAATAAATACTAATCATATTAGGAAAATTTTGTTTAGCACAAAACTTATAGCGAAAATAATATTAGAAGTAACTTTTATTTAAGGAATGTTCTTCTCCAAATGTAAATAACATATATTCCATAAAATATAAAAACGGCCCTCTATAAAGTAACCCCCAGATGTTCCGACTCTGCCCAAAATCTAATCAGCTTCATGCAGATACCCCTGTCCCTTTTCCTCTAGAGTTGTCCTACAGGGTAACAAAAAGTCGAGCAATAATGGTAGTACTTTTTTAGTATTCTTAAAAAGAGAAAAACATAAGCTTTTACTTGATATATTACTTGACCTACGTTGCCATTTAAAAAATTCAAGTTGGCGGCGGTGCGCTAAACGCTGACGTCACATAAATTTGACATACTCTCGCACAGAATATACCTAATCTCATTCATCACCCTACAATTTCATAATTATACATTCATTCAGTTCTCAGAAAATAACTTGTTTCCAGAATTTTTCGCTACCTTATATTATACGTAGGTATCATTTAGAAAGCAATGCTCTCTAAACCGTAGAAACCTATTTATGAATTTTTCTGTACAAGGCAATTTTTATAATAGTTTATCCTTGAATTTTTGCTACACCAGTTTAACTAAAATATGCAAATTTTTGTATTCATATAGTGTGAAGAATAAAAATAATGTATGTGATGGTTCAATGCACGTTGACAATTTTAATTAAAATGAAATAATTGGATTTGTAACTAAATTGATAATTACATTAGATTAAATAATAAGAGCCGTGTACACAGTGTGCATACGCAAAATGAATTAAAAAGGGTGTAAATGTAGATTGACATTTTTTGAAAATCAATTCTAAGAACAATTAATTGATTTTTTCGTCGAATGTTGCCATCAAACTCGAAATGTTTTGACATTTACACAATATTCGAACACTTCCCGTGGACACACGGTGCATCTTAATCACGATAAACTCACATAAAGATAGGATGTTGCGCATCGTGGGCGGTTCTTATTTTGACATGCAAATCAAGTGACGTCAAGCGCATGGCAGACGAAAACTGAACACGGGAGCATCCGGTTCTGCATCTTAATTAGGCATTCCAACGACTTGTCCAAATGGCTGCCAGTGGGGAATGACAGTTTAGATATGGCAACCCTGTTGTCATGTTGACGTTAATAGGGTCAATGATACATATATAGTTATATAGATTGCTCAAAGCTGGTCGTTTGTGAGCGGCCATATTGCCTGGCAAATATTTATTAATTTGAATCGGTTTAGCAAAAATGTGTTTTAAAACCAATTGTCAGCCTTTAGATATTTAAAAAATAATAACTGCTTACATTTTACATCAAGGCATAAGCTTATGTTTATTTTGAAAAATATGGATGATCAATCTATGTAACTATCTATTTCATTGACCTTGTCAAATCACCAGGCCTACAGGGTTGCCATAATTTTGCCATATCATAACCTGTCAAAACCCACTGGTAGCCATTCAGTTTGGAATGCCTAATAATCTAAAGCCAGTACCGTGACTGCCTGACTGACAGACAAGGCACAACTTAGATCTAGGGATTTAAAATTTGAAGCCAGTAATCCTTGAGTACTCTGTGGATGCAAAAGTGAGGGTTTTTTGATATTATATTTCTAAATTAGGATTTTATTTAGGTGTAATAAAATACCTTAAAATTCTATGAAACTGCACCAACAAACCGTTATGTAGTGGTAATAGTAATTAAGATGCTAATGAATAATAAAAAATACGACAAAATAAAAAAAATAACACGGTTGTAGTGTCGAAAACGAGTGTTAATTAACTAATTAGAATAATATAATAATTAATTATTTAAATAGGTGCGAATGAAAGTCTACATTAAAGCAAAAAAATATAATCTGGCATAATGCCAGAAGTCGCTAAAAGTAGATGGTTGATATCTAATCGCAATAGAATTGGAGTCAAAACTGCAAATAATAAATGACTTGGTAGGAAGTTTTCGACATAATTATATAGGGTGTTTCATTAAGAGGTGTAAATATTGTGACTAAACATTGTTGAGCTCAAAATAAGAATATTTAACCTAAATCGCTTAGACAAAATATTGCGTCTAACTGAGTTTTATTTAATTACTAGCTGTTGCCCGCGGCTGTGCACGCGCATTTTTAATATAAAAAATGCATAGCTTTCCAAAAAATAAGCAAAAAAATGCTTTTTAGGGTTTATTGTATGTATGTGATAGCATTATAGATTGAGTTAAGTAGAGTAATCTAATTAAGAATCTATATGTACACCACATTTATAGTATGGTTTTCATCTGCTAATCTCACCAGATTGAATGCGAAACTGACTCTATAACAGGTCACATAAAACTGTGAGAAGAACAGTCCTCCCTTAGATTATCGAGGTGTCAGAGTTGTTGTTTTTATCAATTTATATTTTTTATGTCAGGGCGTAAGAAGTTTTTATTTAATTTTTTTATTTATTTTTATTTATTTTTATTTATTTTTATTTATTTTTATTTATTTTTATTTATTTTTATTTATTTTTATTTATATTTATTTATTTTTATTTATTTTTATTTATTTTTATTTATTTTTATTTATTTTTATTTATTTTTATTTATTTTTATTTATTTTTATTTATTTTTATTTATTTTTATTTATTTTTATTTATTTTTATTTATTTTTATTTATTTTTATTTATTTTTATTTATTTTTATTTATTTTTATTTATTTTTATTTATTTTTGTTTATTTTTATTTATTTTTATTTATGTTTATTTATTTTTATTTATTTTTATTTATTTTTATTTATTTTTATTTATTTTTATTTATTTTTATTTATTTTTATTTATTTTTATTTATTTTTATTTATTTTTATTTATTTTTATTTATTTTTATTTATTTTTATTTATTTTTATTTATTTTTATTTATTTTTATTTATTTTTATTTATTTTTATTTATTTTTATTTATTTTTATTTATTTTTATTTATTTTTATTTATTTTTATTTATTTTTATTTATTTTTATTTATTTTTATTTATTTTTATTTATTTTTATTTATTTTTATTTATTTTTATTTATTTTTATTTATTTTTATTTATTTTTATTTATTTTTATTTATTTTTATTTATTTTTATTTATTTTTATTTATTTTTATTTATTTTTATTTATTTTTATTTATTTTTATTTATTTTTATTTATTTTTATTTATTTTTATTTATTTATATATATTTTTATTTATTTTTATTTATTTTTATTTATTTTTTTTTATTTTTATTTATTTTTATTTTTTTATTTATTTTTATTTATTTTTATTTATTTTTATTTATTTTTATTTATTTTTATTTATTTTTATTTATTTTTATTTATTTTTATTTATTTTTATTTATTTTTATTTATTTTTATTTATTTTTATTTATTTTTATTTATTTTTATTTATTTTTATTTATTTTTATTTATTTTTATTTATTTTTATTTATTTTTATTTATTTTTATTTATTTTTATTTATTTTTATTTATTTTTATTTATTTTTATTTATTTTTATTTATTTTTATTTATTTTTATTTATTTTTATTTATTTTTATTTATTTTTATTTATTTTTATTTATTTTTATTTATTTTTATTTATTTTTATTTATTTTTATTTATTTTTATTTATTTTTATTTATTTTTATTTATTTTTATTTATTTTTATTTATTTTTATTTATTTTTATTTATTTTTATTTATTTTTATTTATTTTTATTTATTTTTATTTATTTTTATTTATTTTTATTTATTTTTATTTATTTTTATTTATTTTTATTTATTTTTATTTATTTTTATTTATTTTTATTTATTTTTATTTATTTTTATTTATTTTTATTTATTTTTATTTATTTTTATTTATTTTTATTTATTTTTATTTATTTTTATTTATTTTTATTTATTTTTATTTATTTTTATTTATTTTTATTTATTTTTATTTATTTTTATTTATTTTTATTTATTTTTATTTATTTTTATTTATTTTTATTTATTTTTATTTATTTTTATTTATTTTTATTTATTTTTATTTATTTTTATTTATTTTTATTTATTTTTATTTATTTTTATTTATTTTTATTTATTTTTATTTATTTTTATTTATTTTTATTTATTTTTATTTATTTTTATTTATTTTTATTTATTTTTATTTATTTTTATTTATTTTTATTTATTTTTATTTATTTTTATTTATTTTTATTTATTTTTATTTATTTTTATTTATTTTTATTTATTTTTATTTATTTTTATTTATTTTTATTTATTTTTATTTATTTTTATTTATTTTTATTTATTTTTATTTATTTTTATTTATTTTTATTTATTTTTATTTATTTTTATTTATTTTTATTTATTTTTATTTATTTTTATTTATTTTTATTTATTTTTATTTATTTGTATTTATTTTTATTTATTTTTATTTATTTTTATTTATTTTTATTTATTTTTATATATTTTTTTTATTTATTTTTGTTTAAATAAAAAAATACATATTTTTACAATAGTCCCTATATTCAATTTTTTATCTTTAAAAAATCGATACTACCATTTAAACTTTTAACTCCTTGTCACTCCCTCCCCTTAAAATGTGAAAATCCAAAAACCCTTTAAAATATAATTATTTATTTATGATGATTAGCTACAAATCAAATTTCCAAGTTCCTATCCCCATAAAACCGTCGATACTTTTATACAAACTTTCAACACCCTCTTAAAACGTGAAAATCAAAGAGCTCTAAAACATATTAATTTATTTTTGCTCAGTAGCTTTATTTCAAATTTTCATGTTTCGAACTTCTATAGTTAAATATCGAAATAATAGTCAGTAATTTCATATTTGATTGTCATTGTACCATTGTGTCATTGTGCCAAAGTTTGGAGACATTTTTGGAGGTTACGTGACAAAGGTTTTTTTTTCACATATTCTTGGGATTAAATTACTGTCTATTATTTCGGTATGAGAACAAAGAATTTCATAAAAAGCTTCCTCTTTCCATCTTTGTCCCCTTTAAAGATGAATTTTTTAAAATCCTTTCTTAACGGATGCTTAGGTCTCCACTTTTGTTGCACAAACTACTATTCCGTTTTTTTAAGTTGCGCTTACTTCTTTGTTGAAATTTCCAATTAAAAATAAATGCAATTGTAATAAATTAACTGGAATTGCGAGTTGAAAGTATCTGTAAAGGAAAAAGTTTTATGTTGGTATAGAATTATCCTAAAATAAGCCTTAAATTATGCCCTATTCATTGTTTAGTTTTTTTCTCAATTTTTAAAGGAAAAACTGAATAAAGTTGTATTGTCAAGCTAACAGAGCAACTAATTTTTCCAGTAAAGGCAAGAGCATAAGTTATTTAAGTTGGAATAGAATTACCCTAAAATGAGCCTAAAAATAAGCATGTCTATTTTTTAGTTTCCTCAATTTTATTTATAAAAAACACTAAAAACTTGTATTGTCAAGCTAGCAGAGCACCTAATTTTTCTTATAAAGAAAGGAGAGGATTTAAATCTACGCAAACGACTATATTTAATATATTGTTAGAAGTATGTGGTTAGAATGTTTCTAATGAAATTCTTCGTTTGACTAAAATTTCATTTGATTTCTTAATTGACTGCTAAAAACGTATGCCAAACATCATTCCAACATCGTCTTAATTACTGGTCGCGTCAGTCACAATTCTTGTTAACAACTATATCATTTAGGTGTGGTTATTAGACGCCCAGTTTATTAATATTAGGACACCGAGCAAGACATTACGCAAAGAAAAATAATTATTCAGCAACAATGACTTTATCTGAATAATGTAAAGCGATTTCATCATGCATTTGAGATGCCATGTAAATGTTTCTGCATGCGCATAAATTGCCATTGTGGAGTCAATCGGGAAACCGCGTGCACTCATTTGCAAGGAATTTTTAGGAGTGCGTTCATTTTGTTGTTAAATATTTTGTTTTGCAACTAAACGCTGTGGTTCCATGAATCATAAATGTTTAATTTTATGAGTACCTATATAGACAAGAACTGAATTACTTACATAATAAAAACACTAAGTAAGAAAGCAACCATCAGAATAAATGACCGTTTGAGGTTTCGATAGAAAAATTATAATTAACCGAGGTCATGTATATTTTACTTTTAGTATATTTTCCATTAGTACACCATTTATTCGGCCAAGTATGCTACTTTCTTAAAATGCCAATTACAAGCATCCATTTAAAAATTTTTAAAATTCGTATTCTATAGGGTGATTTAAAAGTTGATGTTTCCTTCCGATTGATTTCGACTTTATAAAGTTATCTTTAGGCAATGAATGTTACAGAAAATATTTCACACAGTATGTTTTTGAAATATATGTAGGTTTCATTTACCTTAATAATTTGGCGTTATGTTGAAAATGAGAAGGATTATTTCTTTGCCTTCCTCTGCGACCCAGATGTATTTATAGTGGCTCTAATTTTTCCATGAAATTCTCATTTTTAAATATTAGAATTATATTATTTTTTCTGACCGTTATCCTACGCATCGATGTCTAAAAACAACGATCAAACACCGCGTAGGAATGTATCTAATAATATTTCGCAAAAAAAAGTAATACTTATGCCGGACGTGATATTAAACTAAATTTATCTCAAATTGTAACAAACTTGTCAATTTAACGAACATATAAAATATAAAACATACATACATACATTTTTCTACCAAAAATTAAAACAATCCTACTATATTAAAGTGACAATGGGGTCTATTCTGTAACAATTTCTTTATATTTAACGGCCTTTAAAAATATTTTCTTCTTTAACGGTTCTTTAAAATACATTAGAGGACTATCTTAAAGAAATCTGTTTAAATAATGACAGAAGTAAATTAACGAATACGAACATATTTTTATAGGCCGTCAATATTTTTAAAGGCCGTTAAATATAAAGGAATTGTTACAGAATAGACCCCAATGTCTGTCTGTCCGTACCGCGATCTCGGGATAGAGGAAGCCAAAACATTATCGGACTCGGATATAAGCTAGGCACACTTAGAGAAAGCGAAATGATACCAAAATTATAGTATTTACTTTTGTGGTTCCCGAGTTATAGAATTCGATCGAAAATTTAAATGAACGAAATCGCACTTACAGAAGCAAAATGACACCAAAATTATGGTACGTACTTTTGTGGTTCCCGAGATATAGAATTCGGTCGAAAATTTAAATGAACAAAATCACCTAGATGTCAAAGATTACAATTGCAAAAATTTACTATTCAAATGATACACGCGGCCCTACGCGCCTTGTGTAACTTTTGAAATCTCACAATTTGAAGAGTTGAAGACGCTCGGTCTCCCGGTTCTAGTGACACTAAAACGCCACCGGACTGACAAAATCAGAACCACTAGGCAGCTGTTGTTATCACGCATTTCAAACAAAATGGTTAAATAATCTCTCTTCAAGAGGCACTTTTAATGATAATTTAATTAAAAACATTAATAAAAAGATTAAAAATAATGATCTAATATTGACAAAAGCAGATAAAGACAATTGTCTATTAATTCTGAACAAATTTGATTACTTGTCTAAAGTTTACAACTTTTTGAACACTAACAGTTTCGTTATAATCACTTACCCCTTAAATAAGTATAATACCAAATTTAAAACTACCCTTAAAAATTGTACACATTTGATCAATGATTCCTTGTTTAATAAATTCAAACCAGATCACAAATTAATATCTAGGCTATATGGCCTTCTCAAAATCCACAAATCTGACAATTTTGATGACATACCAATCCGCCCTGTCGTGTCATATATAAATTCACCAACATATTATACATCAAAGTGGTTGAATGACATACTCAAAATCCATTATAAAGATCACTTTACACATACAGTCAAAAATAGTGTACAACTTGTAAACAACATCAAAAATGTTCACATTAATGATACAGATTCTCTGATCTCTTTAGATGTATCAAACTTATTCACATATATTCCTATACCAGAGGTTCTAGGTTTTGTTGAATCACATTTGTCAAGTTCGAATATGTCTGATATTGAACTAGTAGAATTTTTGAACCTTCTCAAGGTTTGTTTAGAACAAAACTTTTTTTCATTCAACAATGAAATCTTTTCACAAACAAATGGACTTTCTATGGGATCTCCACTTAGCCCAATATTAGCAGACATATTTATGCACAATTTTGAAAAAGAAAAAATCCTTAAAAACAACCCTTTCCACTCAAATGTGAAATTCTATTATAGATATGTTGATGATATTTTGATTTTGTGGTCAGGTAACTTAGACTCATTAAATGACTTCTTGACTTATATTAATGACTTACATTCTAATATTAAATTCACATTAGAAATTGAAATAAACAAATCTATTAACTTCTTAGATCTTAAAATCTCACACAATAATAACAAGTTCAACTTTGACATCTATAGAAAGCCAACACATACAGGCACAGTTATAGACAATAGCTCTAACCATCCAGCAACACATAAATTGGCTGCCTTTAATTGCTACTTAGAGAGGCTATTAAACGTTCCTCTGTCTACGGAAAACTTTAATAAGGAACTAAATATAATTAAAACTATTGCTATAGATCACAACTTTGAACTAGATATTATTGATAATATGCTAACACATAAACAAAATAAAATTCAACAAAACTTAGTTTATATTAACAATCCTAATATGGTACATGAACTAACCACCAGTAAGAAATACATTTCTCTTACCTTTATTGGAAAAGCATCCTATAAAGTGACAAGCTTACTTAAAGACCACTTTAAAGTATCTTTCAAAACCCCCTCCTCATTACATAAGTTATTTGTTCATAATAAAGATAAATTAGATCCCTTTGACTTATCTGGAATTTATAAATTAACTTGTAAATCTTGCCATTCTTTCTATGTGGGACGCCCATTTCGAAATTTCAAGATCCGTTTAAAAGAACATTTGCGTTGTCTTAACCAAAATACAACAGGTTTTTCACATTTTGCCAACCACCTACTGGACTCAAATCACGACTTCGACTCAACTGAAGGTTTCGAAATCCTACATAGTTCCTACCATAGATTTACTCTTAATAGCTTCGAAAGCCTCGAGATATTGAGAAATTTAAAATTAAATCCTGTTGGTTGCTTAAATGCCCAGATAATGTCAGAAATTCCTCCTGTTTTCTCAACACTAATCTAAATTTATCTTTCTAACTTCCTTTTTAACCTCCCCTTTATTTCTATTCACATATTTTCTTGCAAGGGGTACATTTCAGTAAGTAATTTTTTTCCATAAGAAACCAACGATCACGTTTTAAAGATTAGGTTAGATTGTGTGATTTCACATCCGTCATTTTCTTCTTTTATTCTTCAGTTGCTTCACAACAGTTCACCCAGTTATTTCTTCTTCTTTCTTCTTCCTACAACATCACATACACTTGGTGATTGGTTCATGGCCCAAATCTTATATAATAAATAATAAATATTTCTTCACTCATAGTTTACATCTTATTACCTATACCCTGTCATGGGTTTACCCAAGAATTTTTTTGTTAATACTTGCCACCACCTGTAGAGGCCTTAACTTGACAGGTCTCCTTTCAAAAATGTTAGTTTTTTGAAAAAACAAGGTTGTTTAAAATAAGCCTTATCTTTTAATCTGTTTAATGTATGTGATTTGTTTTGTATAGTCTTGAATATTTTAAATTTTACTATTTCAATTGACTAATATTTGTTTTTCAAATATTTTTAACTATTTATTACTTGTAAACTTTGTTCATTTTACAATTTATTTCACCCAACATTTGATGAAACTTGTTTTGTAGTATTCCCTAGTGGATGGAGAGTATGGTGAGTTTTCTCTTTTTTACTATTTTATATATCGTTTGCTCTAAGTGTTAACACACTTTACACCACATATTCTCCTTTCCACTAGGCGAGCCTGAAAATGAAGTGATGATACTTCGAAACCGGTCGCACTCAATGTTTTGTTAAACAATTAAACATTGACTTTCCTTGTGAGATATAAAGGACTTTTTCTCCCCCTTCACCTTAAAATTTTTTTATTATATTTAAAGGGTATATGGTAATATGGCCGCTCACAATGCGACTGAGCAATCTATATAACTAATATCATTGACCTTGTAGAAGTGTAGATGGCGGGTCATTCGTAATTGATTCTAATTTTATTTATAGGTGAATGTGAATTAAAGTGTTTTTCTAGAAAAATTGGCAAAAAATAATAACAAAATTGTAAAAGAGTATGTGTGATACCGGTTTTATAATTTTATCAAAATAAAAATGAGTGGTTTATCGATGTAAATATGTAGTGACCCATTTGTTCGTAATTGGGTCCTATGATTGAACGTTTACGTTATCCGTAACGTACCTGTTAGGCCGAATTTTAAAAGTAACGAGGCAAGTTCGGATGATGGAAAACTGTTAAATTAGAAGATAACAGGCGGAAAATAACAGTAACGTGTTGAAAAAAATTTTTCATCATACGAATTTGCCTCATTTCTGTTAAAACTCGGCCTAATATGTACGTTACGGATAACGTTCAATCATAGGACCCATTGTCAATATTTCAATTTGTGTTATAGACACGCTCACAAGTTTTAAATAAAAGTTATATGAATTCAAGAAATACGTATTTTAAGAATAGTTTTGGATTTACAGGGTGTTGCGTTTTTGCCTGACAAATAAAAATGTATACTTCTTAAATTGATTTGTATTTTATTTTTGTTTTAAAAATTGTTTGGTAATACTGTATTCTAAATATTACGGGGTTGCCAAGCAATTAAATTTTTTATGAAATTACGAGAATGATGCAGACCCCAAAATAAATTACCATAATTTAGGTAGGATTACATTGATTTCAAAATTGTTTAAAATAGATTCCTAAGATAATAAGCTAACGAATAGTGATGATAGAACTGGTATATTTAATACAGAGTGTTTTGAAACATGTCTTAAATATGGATAATTTTAAGTTTTTTTCAAATTGAGACGTCTTGTCATAACAAAATGAATAACTAATAAAATAATTTGATTCCTATCCATCGAGGTTGCCAATAAGATGAGTATAATCTTTTATCCTTGCCACGTAATGCATAGGGTCATCTATGAAGACTAGGTATGTTTTTTTTGCTAGGTCCGATACTTTGTATCCGTCTGACTGTTGTCGGCTCTATTTTGTAGTTATTGTATGTATGATATATTTTTTCCATATTGTAATATGTATTTATTTTATGTAGCTACAAATAAAGATAATAATAATAATAATAATAATTGCCAATTTCTGCCCTTCTTTTTATAAAGTTCGCTTGACTGTAATTGGCAGGTTGAACGTCACTGACGTTCATTTTCTATATAAGTCAAAGTAAATAAAAGTTATTTTTTAAAAAAATTGGTGAAAAGAATCAACATAATGTGAAAAAAAGTAGCTGAGTACAAGTAACGTGAGTGACAAAAAAACATTAAAGTAAGATTTACTTCGTTCCACATTCTAAAGCAGGATACAAATCACATGCAAAACTAAAGAAAACACAAGAAAAAATCAAGTCAATGTCTTTTTAAAGCTTCTAATGTAAGTAAAATAATGTATTTATGTCTAAATATAATATTTATTGTAAACTAGTCACAACACGTATCACGAAGTGTAGTTTATTTTATTACAAGTTTCTATAAAATTAAATTTTACAGTCATAGATCATGACTTAAAAACAACAATAATTATACATTAAATTTTACTTACTAGAAAAGAAAATTTGTTTTTTTTTTATATAGTTTTAATGTTAGATAAAGAGTTGCTACTGTTATTTTTTTGTTGAATCCTAATTTTATCATTGTAAATGTTTTTATAGGATGGTTAACGCTTAGAACAGGCAGCGTATATATCGCACTTTTTAGAGATGATGCTGTTCTACACTTTTTAGAAGATATTTCCAAATATTATCAGATTCTTTTTACTGATGGTTAAAGGATGTGGCAATAACATATACATTTCCAAATCTCCCTTTATGCTTGTATTATAAAAATAAAAATCTGTTAACTGTATTTTATTTTGTTTGTAACTACTATATTATGAATAAGGACAATATCCTGATCGTAGCAGAATTTTATATAAATAAAAATTTCCTTGGTTTATTCGGTCAATAATTTTATTTTCTATCGTTAGCACATATGTAGTACTGTGCTAACCAAGGAAATTTTTGTTTATATAAAATGCTATATTTAGGTATAATTAAAAAAAATTTGGACACATAAATTGAAGTTACCAAATTTCACCATTTAACAAACCTTTTCAAATTTGGTCATACCTACCTAATTTGCATTTTATATACATAAATAAAATTAAACAATTTATCAATTAAAATATGCGAGGCATATTTAGAAATAAATACATTGGTATATTATGTGCTTTATTTGGCAGTAAACAAGTTTATTATTATTATTTTGACAAAATTATGTAAAATTCCCAAAAGAAGCCATGTATTTTCAACAGCGGTACTAGCACCAGCGCCCTGGCGGTGAATTAAAAAAACTCAATTAGCGTACTGTTTTTTGGGACCGTATTTCAAGTATACCGATTCGCCTCCTTATCTCTAGTCTAGTCTTCATAGGGTCATCTAAATGTTGACAGGTGTTTGATGCGTATGAAAGAAAATCAAAGTATGTGTGCGTATGTGACGCGATAAGGTAAGAAGAGAAGTATGTAGAGAGTCTGTCATTAAAATACTTTCCCCCTTTTTGAAAGAAATAGTAAATTTCGAAAAGGAAAAAATCTATAGAGTTTTGTTAGCATTAGAAATTGATAAGTATCCTATAGGTTCTTTGTATTTAAGAAAATATCGTTTTAGCAATTGAGCCCTTTAGCAGGACTGAATCCTGTAAAAATGTTAGTTTCATATATATGTATCTATGTGTTTGATATTAAAGTGATTCTTGTTTTTATAAGGTTACGTATTCTTTATTATAAGATTTTTATAGGAATAATTTGTTTGGTTTTGGAAGTTGCGTGTATTAAAAATATTTAAATTTATATGATACTTTGAAAAATTTGATTGGTTGGCAGTAAAATAAATTTATTTTTCTACGATTACTATCCAAAGTAGGCTTTTGTGTTTCGAAATTCCACCTCAAAGTTGACGTTTTCCGCGAACTGACATTAAGTGACAGCTTTGTCGATCGCCGAGCGGAAAATTTGACAGCTTTATCGCTCGCTTAATTTAAATTAAATGTAATATAATAATATTTCTTTTTAATAAATGATTTTTGAAGTTTTTTGTACCTAGTTTGATGTTTTTTCTTTTATTATCTAAGTTAACATTGACTTTGAATATCAACTCCTTTGTTAATGAATAAAGTTGATATACATTATACACTATCAAAAACATATTTTTAGTTTTTATATCTGTTTCTTAAAATAATTTGATCGTAGAAAAAATCTTGTGTGCATTTTGAGCTAAAAGTTCTTGCCGCTTTTGACAAATTTTTTGTCTCGAGCGGCAAAGTTTCACTTTTCGCTCTTAATACACAAATAGCTTTTTTAAAAGCATTTATCACAAGTCGTAAAGTTTGAGGACGAAGATAGAAAAGAAAAAGAATGATCCTTTATATCTCATAATAAATAATAATTAAATATTTTCACTTTACAATACAATGACTCCATGACTATCCATTTAGGGGTACCTGAAGATGCAGAAACCTATTTCGAAATTGGTCGTTAATGAATGTCTGTAAAATATAAAGAACTTCGTTTTATTTTGTACCTTTTCACTCAATTACTGCTACTCACATATGGCTACTCTTTAAAAAACGGACTCTTTGATGATTTTTTTATGGATCCTATCATCAAATCTTAACTAAATTTATATGGGAATAGCCCTGAGGTGCCCCCTTCCTAAAAATCTTGGAAATAGGACATGGTAAATAATTATCGCTAAACATACATAAAAATTTATATTTTCTAGAATTAAAAACCTCCTACAATGGCAACATGCAATTCCTAAAGAACCAATATTGACCACGACGTATCAAATATTTAGCCGAGTTTTCAATACCTTAAACGAACCAAAAGCTGATTGCTCCTCCTGTTCTTACCTACATCTCTATAAAACTAATTTTCTGTTTCCTCACCATGATATCAGTAAAGTTTTAATGACTACACGCAGTGAAATGTGTGAACTATTGGTACCATCTTATTATTAAACATGGAATAACCTCAGACACCGTTTGAAAGTGATTACATTTTATTCCAAGTCATTCGGTAGTATACAAGTAGTACTTAAACGCGGTTTTAATTAGACGCTGCATTAGATTTGTACTCTCATTACTACAATTAAAAGATAATTCAGCTAATTGGTATTATACTGCACTAATATTTCTAACCGAACCTTTTTTCTAAACGCTACTTACACTTAATGATTGAAATGTTTCCTGAAAAACAGTTCACGCCTTCGAATTCAGCATTCGTAAAATGTATCCTGACTTAGTGGAATTTCTACATCTTATATAAACAAACCTGTAATGCTGTATTCCTTATACGTAAGCTAGTATAAAATCAAAATACCTTTCACTCGATTTCCTTGAGGTATTTGTGTGCGTCGTCTGTTGTCGCTAAGAACGGTACAGAAGGTTTCGTACATATGCGCCTATCGAAGTCTCTTATTTCAAGAACTGAATACAAATGTCTCAGTTTATGCATCCTTGATAATAGCATTGAGATTAATGTCTGATATTTTTGTAGGGCATGTACAGTTAGGATACATATAATTTTCGATGCTTTCTCTAAATGTGAAAATTAACGAGAATTTTCAGAACTGATTTAACTTTTTTATATTTTAAATAGCTTATTATTCTAATTTATTTACCTTAAATATTCTAATTTATTTTATAATCAATTTATTTGTACTTAATATTCCCAATGTATATATCATATTAACTTTAATACTAATTTACAGCAATGTCTTAACTTGAACTGACTCACTGCAACAGCAAAGCAGCCTTATATAAAAATTTTGCGAATCCAAATGTTCTCGCCTTTATCAGAACTTACTACGAAATTTCTTACATTGACTAATATGGTGCATTTGCTATGGTTCTAGTATATTCGAGAATTCATTTAGCCTGTTGGTCACCATAGAGCGAGTTTTGGAGTTTACGTATTTCATCGGATATTCTTGATAAACAGACTATAGTCCAATAAGACGGAGAGGGACTTAAGGGATTAGGTAATGAACGGACTGGTCGAAAATGGCTCGCTTTACAAAATTGTAAATATTTTACACTTATAACTAAATACAAACTTTATTGAAATGTGCTCTAAATTAAATATTTCAGACAGTAGATATGTACTTATATGTCAAAATCCGTGGTTTTTTGTTTCGAACACAAATTACGTCACACTAATACAGCCTATTTTCAAAATCCCAGTGGAAGTTTCAATTCTTTAGAAATTTTTAGTTTCTAAAATATCGTGTCATTCTCATTGTTATATATTGTCATAATATACAGGGTGTTTCCGAACTTGGCGGTCAAATTTGTAGGGGTGGTAGTTCGCATAATTTGAGACCGATTCGCAGATTTTATTTTTCCAAAATATTTAAAATAAAAATAATTAAAAATTAATAAAAAATTTGAAACAGGTACGATCCTGCCCAGCGCCTCGACTCGCGCGCGCTACGATCAAGTTCTCCGTAAGTTTGCTTAGAATCGACAAAATTGCAAATCGCATCTGTTTTTGAGTTATAAATCCCGATGAGTAACCGATCAGGCGACTATTGCGCTACGCGCTCAGGGTAGGACCCGTACTTTGATTTTTTTTTATAATGGCTCTATTTTGTTTATTATAATTTTTTTAGAAAAATGAAATCTGCCAATCGCTCTCAAATTATGCGAACTACCACCCCTACAAATTTGGACGCCAAGTTCGGAAACACCCTGTATATTGAGGTTAGGTTGAGAATCCTAATATGCCAATTATTCGTTTTGGTTGGTGATAAAATAATAGTGTCATAACGTAAAGTTAGTTGCATCTTTTTCTAATAGATATTGTCCAAAACTACAAAAAAAATCGAATACGCAGTTACGGCCAATTCGAGAGTTAATTTCATAATCGAACCCTAAAGGCGGATTTAATTAAAGGAAGCTTTTATTTAAAGTTCACTTAAAAGTCATCTTTAAAAAAGGCATTTCATAATGGTTTTCCTGACTTATTTTTATTAAAACGTACTTTAAAAAAATGTTACTAAGTTTGTATGGCTGATCTGTGTCGAATTCTAAGGTTTAGAAAGGAAAGGAGTGCAGTAATTTAATTTTAAGAACATGGTTCATGTTTAAGAGGTAGACATTTTTTTATACCTCATTCTTCAATGCTAATTTGTAGTTAAAATGAAAGTTTTAATACATTTTATCGGCCTAATAAAAGTTTTCGTTTAGATTTAATCATGTTTTCATGATTTTTACTTTAATAAACCTTTTATTTTGACAGATAAGTTAGACTTGTTTCACTTTTTGTAGATGAAATATAGCTCCTAAATCTGAGGCCTATACTGGAGTATATTAGCGGATAGTATATTATTAAGGAAGATACAGTTAGCTGAGAAGTCTCACATTTGAAAAAGCCCGCAGGAACAAATAAGACTATTATTGAAACTTGGGTGAAGAATGTAATAAGGCAAATAGGATATTTTTTTCTTTCTAAATGAAGTTTTTACACTTAAAAAATTACGCTCAGAAATAGAAAATAGCCCCACTCTTCCAAATATATCATACTTTTATCTGCACAAAATATGACACATAAAATTTTCGTAGACACAAGATTATTTAAGGAAAATATCGGACGCAAAGAATCAGCATAAACAGGTTTTTTATTTAGAAGAAACATGGGTTAATGGGGGACATACAGTAACAAAAATTTGGCAAGATACCTGCATTAAAACTAAAAAACAAGCCTTTATGGAAGGGGTCTCTTGTGGATTAAAAAATCCAACAGGAGAAGGAAATCGCTTAATAATAACCCACAATGAAAGCACTGATGGATTTTTGTCAGATTGTTTAATAATGTTCGAGTCAAAGAAAACAAAAGACTACCATGAAGAAATGGATGCCCTATGTTTGAAAATTGATTTCAGAACTTAATAAAAAAAAATCCAGCTAACTCCGTTATTGTTTTGGATAATGCATCCTATCACAGACTATTAAAGGAGTCACTAACAACAACAAGATGGAAAAATGAAGATATTTCAAAATGGCTTTGTTCTAAAAATATCAATCCTAAATCCCTGAAGGTAACATAAAAACACTCAAAAAATATATTATAGAGGAGATGGCCCGAGAAAAAGGAATTGAAATTCTCAGATTATCTCCTTACCACGCAGAGTAAAATCCCATTGAACTGATGTGGTAACAAGTCAAAGGTTATGTTTCTCGAAACAATACAACATTTAAATTATCTGATGTGCGAAATTTATTTTTGAAGGCAGTTTCAGATGTAAATGCAGAACATTAGAGAAAATGCATTGATCACGTTAAAAAGGTGGAAAACTTAAAAGACCCTATAATAAATAATAAACCTCGGAAAATACAATGATAATTATACCACTAGTTATAGACAGTAACTTTTAAAGATAGTTCTTGAACTTCATATATTTTTTTAATTTTGATTATAGGTACTGAAATGTTACTTTTAGTGCCAAGAGATTAAAAAAGTGTAATCTTAACAACCTATAGTCCTCCTTATTAACTGATTAAATTTAATTCGTTCAATGTTAAAGTGTAATAATTTTGTCAGAAGCATAAGGTTTATTTTTTTTGTAAAAAGTATAACTTTTTTCACTCAAAATTTAATCTACGAGGTGCGTATATATTCCATTTTATTTTCAATTATATTATAGAAACTTATTTTGCAAAGTACACCCATGGAATGTTACGTTATATCCCCACTTTTTCTGCACTCCTAGAGAAATATTAGTCACAACAATGTTAGGTTTTGCGTTAAAAAAATATTTTTTTTATTGTATTAACTTTGTAAGATAGATATATGATATAAATTCAGTTTATTCACATCAAAGCAAAGAACAGTAATGGTGTAAGGTAATCAGTTCTAGCAATTCTGTTTTTTTTAACAACAAAATTAACATTTTCTTCATTTACATATACCATTTGCATAAAAGCAAGAGATAAATTACCAAACTAACAATAAGCATACAATTAATTTAATAAACCTGATTAAATATAAAATTAATAAAAGATATGAATGGGCACAAAGAAGAGAAACCTTATGTTAGCTCCTATTTATTTATGATATGACTCAATTTATTATATGTAGGTATATTAAAAAATATGCAATGTTAAATTAAGATGTTCTTACAGATTTACGCTAGAGCTTAGTGTGAAATTTTTCGATTTGGTCACAACAAATTACTAAATTTAGAAAGATTTTAACGATCAAATAGAACAGAAACACATTATTTCAATAAATTCCTTGCTATAAGTTTTATAGAGTGTCGGATTGAGCCGTTGGTCTACCGGTCCAGGACCGGTAGACACTCGTCCAGGTAGTGGGCCATCCTGAAGAACGAAGAAAATCTTTTAACAGATTTCAAAAAAAGAAGGAGGTTTCCAATTCCTCGAAATAAACTACTCCGCAGATGAAGTGGGACAACCAAAAAATTGCCTAATTTTGACTCGCTGTAACTTCGACATTTCTTCGCCGATATTGGATTTACAGGCAGAGATGCAAAGCGCCATCCTTGCTGTTTGCATCAGGGGCGCTGAATATTTTTTTCTCAATCCCTTCTTGTTGTACAGAGTGTGAATGCAAGGCAGCGAAAAATGTCCGTTTTTTGCATAGAATTTAGAAAATGTGGGAGGCCAAATCAAGTTCTTTCTGATGTTGATCACTAGGAAGACACATCGAGATGTCTTTGCCATTTTTTTTAGCTTGTATTGCTATGGAAATATCGCCAATTTTTAAAATTCCGCTTTTCTCTTAAAATCAGCCTTTCTTTAATTAAAGAATAACAGATACCGACTAAACTGAATCAAGGAATAATGTGTAAAAAAATGGTCAACACCAGTGGCGTGCAAAAATGGATTTATAAAATTAAACAAACGAAAACTTGATTTTATTTGAAATTTTTAACTAATTTTTTAGGCGTTACAATTTAAAAGGTGCTACCATAACTGTAATGAGTTTGATTTTGACTAATTTAGAGGCGTGCAAAAGGGGTTTTCAGTAATTTAAAAAATTAAATACCAGTTTAATTAATTTTTTTCATTGATTTTTTATTTAGAAATTGCATACACGTAATTCATTAGAATAATTTATAATAATATTTATTAATATTTAATTAGTAAGGCGTTGGACCTCTTTTAACCTGAATAACTGCCTTACATTGCCTTTATGCTCGAAATTAAGTTAGGAATTAGCTCTATAGGAATTGCCTCCCAGAGCTCCATAATCATCTCCTCGAGATCGTCTAGAGTTTCTGGCTGACGTTTTCTTCAGGAAAACTCCAACTACATGCAGCTCCAGACGTGCTCAATAGGATTCAAGCATGGGGATCTAGGAGGCAGTTCAGTACAATTAAAGTTTTGCTCTTGTAGATATATGTTTACTAATAATGCTTGACGAGGCCGAGCATTATCGTCCATAATTTTGAGCATGCGGGAGAACTTTCGGAATCAGATATTCATTCAGGTAGATCTGGCTATTTACATTACCCCGTAATACCACGATTTCTGTCCTTCCGTTGTGTTGAATACCGCCCCAAACCGTCAAATGTAACTTGGGGACGCATTTTTTTTTCTAAATAACTTTCTTCCCGTCTCCGCCAAGTTAGCAATCGGCTGTCGGAATTGTAGAGGAAAAAACGGCTTTCATCAACGAAAAGACTCTCTTCACCTACAATCCCAATTTATATGATCTTGGGCTCTTCTTCTCCTGTTGGTCCGGTGAATCTCCGTTAAAAGTAGGCATTTTGGCCGACGGCTAGCATTTAATATCTGATCATGTAAGCGTCTTCTAATAGTGTCTGCTGAAACATTTAACTTCAGTTGCGGATTTTCTTGGCAGCCCAAAACTGTGTTTCTGATTGCAGTTAGTACTACTGCTCGATCCTGACGAGGATTAGTTCTTTTTAGAGATCCTCCCCATGTCGGTAAGAAGTAGTAACTTCTCTCTGCAACGTTCTTCTAACGGATGATTTCTTGACATTAAGGAACTCATAAATCGCTCTTATTGTGTGATTTCTCTGCCGCAATCTAAAAATATTTACCAAATCTGCAGCCGTAAGTCGCGCCATTTAGACAATAGAAATTTATTTTTGTTTTACCTTATGCAATCTAACGTCAAAACCTTATCTTTATGGTAATATTTTTGTCGTCTTCTTAATAAAAATGCAGAAATAAAGTTTTCTCAAAGTAAATGTGCCGACTTACAAACTTGTCCCAACACTGCAATTTCCACAGGTTTATTTAATACTGGATTTCAATCTGCCTCTTCTTATTTTGAACAGAACCAGGTTCTTGAAGTTTCGCCACCAATTCACGTATGCTTTTACAGAAAACATGTTTGTCAGAATGCCATTGATTGAATACCTATGCGGCTCTGTAGCCACATTCATTATTTTTATAACACAGTTCAATAATTTTCACTTTCTAAAATAATGTACACCTTCATTTACATTTTTATTTAATTTTTAATAAATATAGTTTAAAAAACTAAAAAACACGCTTTTAGAGCATTTTGAACTAAAAAGTTAAAAATAATTTTTTAAATAAGTCTTAAACAATAATATATGGAAAATTTAAGAGTAACCATAGACTCAAATCTAAAATTAGGAAGTTATGACCTTTTGGAATACAAAAGAAAACTTCCTGCCTTCATTCATTTTCATTATTACTCATTTTCTAAAAAATCTTTCCTTGGTACCATTTTGTCATAATATTTACAGAAAATGAACTATATCAATTCTTCCAAAATGTTCATAAATTATTTTCTGGACAAAGATTAAACACGGCTAAAAAGAAGAAATTGTAACCGTTTTACCAAACATACGGCCATCTTTGATCACATTGTATGTAGTAACAGAGAAGATAATTTAACAGCCGACAGTAATTTTATTACAAGAAAACTAATTGAAAATCCACAGATTTAAATAATTATTTTTAACTCTTTTGTAAAATGTAGGTTGACTGGGTCAACAGTATAATTCACAATACACCATCATCTATTATAATATGGCTGTTTCGTTTTGTTACGATCATCATCATCATTTAGATATAAAGTGAAATCTGTCAGTGCTAGTAAAATAATTATGTGTTTATGTATTTGCACACGAAGAAATATTGATTATTAACTATAATAAGATTCATCGGTTGAAATTGCTAGAACAGATATTTAAATCGGTATATCCTACTTTTACCCATTTAAGTTGATAAATGAGGATGCTCCAAAGATTTAACAAGGTAAAACTTAATAGTTAAAATTTATTATATTTAATCAAATATGGACTCGAATAATAATATTTATCTATGACCAGAGCTGGGCAAAGTACTGCCTATCCAGAAAATATTAGATTTAAAAAGTAAAAAATCTCCCGGTATTAGTAATATAACATTGAAACTATTTGTAAATTATATATCTCACCCTCTTTCCCATTTAATCAACAATATGTTTACATTATAAAATATCCACCGCTGCTACAATTTTTAAAAGTGGAAACAAAACTCTATTCACGAGCTATAGATATACCCATATCCATAACCTCCTCTTTGTCAAAAATATTTGAATCTCTTTTAAAAGACTGGTTAATAAATTAATTTGATAAGAACAATATTATATCTCCTGCTTCATATGGTTTCCGAGAAAAATTGTCCACGCAGGATGCAATTGATAATCAAACAGCACACATGTATAATGCTGCTGATAACAAGAGACCATGCTTAAATATTTTTATAGATCTTACAAAGGCTACGTATTGCTCTTGGTGCTTTTCGTACGTCTCATATTGAGAGTATTTATGCAGAAACTGGTTAACCTTCTTTACTTCAGAGGCTAATGTTTTTAAGCTTATCACATGCTACATCTATATCGTCAAACCAAAACAAACCTCTTTATAATAACACGTTTACAAACAGATATCTACATTACTTTTATAACAAACCAAATTCACCTAAACTCTATTATGAAAAAATTCGTACTTATCTGCAAAATCTAGGCATTGAGTTTTCTGTAATCTTGCCTTAAGACCTCGCAAATTCAATAAAATCCATACCAATCCTTGCATCATAAAAGTTCAGTATTAAATAATCGCTACAATAACTTCCAGAAACTTTTTACAGGTACATTTAAAAGTGATGTAGGGAATAGCGCTGCATTAGTTACACCTTCAAATACTCTTAAAGTTAAGCTCTCTTTAACTACCAGAGTCTTCTCCGCAGAACTTTATGCCTTATACAAAACCATTCACCATATAAACACCTCTAATTGTGTCTGCTCTCTAGTACTTACTGACTCCTTAAGTTCCATAGAAACAGTAAAACAAATATATCCTCAAAACCAAATCGCAAAAATAATCAAGTTTGAACTACTGCGGGCTCAACAACACTCCAGGATTGTTAGCATCATTTGTATACCATCGCATGTAGGCTTTGATGGGAATGAGGAAGCTAATCTTTGTGCGCGAAGTGCGATAAACAATGCGGAATTTTAAATAGTGATCGGCAAGTGATGTTAAAGGTAATTTCAAAAGTAAATTTTTGTGTGAGTTTACTCGAGAATGGGAAAAGTCTAAATTAGGGTCTATAAAAGAAAACGTATTGCCTTGGAAGCCTGTTACTAATATTCGGAAAGTGCAGAATATTCTTACCCGCTTACGATTGGGCCACAGTAGACTCACTCATTCATATCGTCTGAGTAACAGTGATCCTTTACGATGTGAAGAATGTGATGTTATACAAACTGTAAACCATTTTTTATTGGACTGTCCTCAATTTAATATTGATCGCATTACATATAAGATCCCAAATGACAGAAGTGTATTGTTAGGAAAAAACTGTCCGTGGAAAGATATTATTGCATACCTCAAAACTATACAAAAAAGTCTAATCTATTTTTAAACATATTTATCGATATGGAGTCTATAACATCATTGGGAAAGCTGTTTCCAAACTTCTAAGATTCTATTTGTTCAAAAATATTGTCTGTATTAGTCCTATAGTGATCTTTTTTAATTTGAATTAGTGACCTCTTAGTCTGTTATATATATAGGATATAAATAAAACAGGTCAGCATAATTAAATTTTAATACGCAAAAACTCGCATGCGGCGCTGTTGAAATGTCTGTAAATGCGCCATTGTTAACCGGTCGGCGTATTACGGTCAATTTAGTGCAAAACTTATTCGCGTCGCATGTCGTTGTATATTTTCATGTAGATTTTTATCACGCACTAGCACTTGACACCACACTGGGCCACCATACTCCAATATGGGTCGCACGTATGTTTTAAATAATTTCACTGATATCTGAAATAATATTTTCATGAAGGGCTTTCTAAGTGAATTGGCACGTTTGGCACATGCTCAGATCAGGTTAAATCAGAAGTAATGGTTATACCAAAATCCGAATGAGACGTAACACTATTCAGTGCATAGTCGTTTAGTGTGTATTGTAGGCGAGGATTGTTTTTCCCATATACACGGTAGCTAACATTTAACGGCATTAACTAGTAGTTTTTTAGTAAGTTATGTTCCAGAAGTGGATTTGCATACATTTTGGTATCGTCCGCATAAAAAGACTTACAGGTATGAATATGTAAGGCGAGATCACTGGTATTTACTAAAAATAACAGAGAGCCTAGCATCGATCCCTAAGGTACTCCACTGGTGACCTGTCGATCGGAGGAATGCGACTGTTCAAAAGAATAAAGAAGAAGAAGAACTTTGACACAAATATCTATTGGCAAGCTAATTTTCGATCCACTTGTTCAGATTGCCTCGGATTCCAAAATATCAAGGGCTTTTGACCAATCACTAGTACACGCCAGCAGGTTAGTTATGGTAAATTTGCCCTTAACAAATCCATTTGCTCATTGAGTGTAATTTGATGTTCTGTTATACATTCGGAAATTGCATTAACCATGACAGCTTCCATGACCTTAGATGGGACTAATAAAAGACTGATGGGGCGATAGTTTGAAGGTTCCAATTTGTCGCCTTTTTTAAAAATTGGTGTGACTGATGCTATTTTCAACGGACCTGGTGGATGTTTGAAATGATAAATTATTGAAGGGGACATACTAAGAAAATCATGCTTTTTTGTAAAGAAGGAATTCAATCGACCCAGTCCGAGTGAGGAGTTGTTTTTTAGCTCCATAATGTGCTTTTTGACAATTTCGGGGATAAACTATACTTCGCTTAAGGTGCTATTTCCGTAATCATATTGCTATTTGCTTCGTTTGTAAAAGTTAAGCTAATTATTTCTCCCAAAATTTCTGCGGATTCAAGGTTACTGGAACTGAGATGTCCATCAGCTTTTCGTAACAAAGGTACACAAACTTTGAGTTTAGACTACTACATATATATTTATATAGTTTTTTTCGAATTGTCAGAGTTTGTAAGGGTCTCTTCGTATTCAATTCTTGCCCGACGGATTGTAGCAGAAAATATATTACCACATACCACATACCATTAACATCTTCTATAGGATTTAGAAGCGGCAGCCAGTTTATTACGGAGAGTTTAGAATATACAGAGTCATAATCGGTTATTGAGTAAGTGCTGGAAGCTATTCGTTTTTGAGTTCTCAAAGGTTATTTGTACAGATGCTGATATAACTATAGGTAATCCGACATACCAATCGGAGGGAGATAGTTCTGAAATAAGTTTTTCATCATTGGTGATGATGAGATCTAAGGTAGATGGTTCATTATTTATTCGAAATCTCGTTGGTTGATTAACATGTTGGTGTAAGTTACTTTCTAAAATAGGTTGCATAAAATTAGTCATGGGATTGTTTAAATCAGAAAATGTGAGTGATTGGCCAAGAAATGTTACGAAAGTTGAAATTGCCAGTAATGACAAGATTTTCATAGCTGGAAATGCTTTCGAGTTGTTGGATGAGTAAATAATTAGCTTTTATACTAACGTCATTTGGTCTGTGGATACATGCCATATTTACAATAAGATTTTGTTTCGATAACCGTATGAGCAATATTTCAATGTGTGGAATGAAAATGTTTTCTTTTACATGGAGTTCCCCAAGGAACTATCTTGGAACCGGTCCTGTTTATAATATACATCAATGAATTACTTAGACTTCGAAGTTCTGGTACCATCATATCATTTGCAAATGATACGGCCATGCTATATACGGGTTAATGAAAATACCTAAAATTACCTTATAAATATACAAAATTGGCTTTAATCAAACTGACTATAAACGTAATAAAAACTAAAGTAATACCTATAACTTCATATGAGTCGAATTGGCCCGATTACAATAACATTAAAATAAAAAAATCTAAATGTCTCATATTGAAAGGATCAGTAAAATACCTTGGAATTTACATTGATAGTTTTCTAGGATGGGATGTTCAAATAACTTTGGTGTGCAAAAAATTCAGAGGACTTTTTTTTACAGATTTCATAAGTTTCGAAACTTTCTAGAATTACAACATCAAAAAACTTTATATTACAGTTTAATCGAATCCATTCCTCAATATGGTATAGTCGGCTGGGCAGAAGTCCGTAAAACACATTTGCAACCTCTTGAAATCTTAAAAAATAGAAATATTAGAAATATTATAAACCAAGGAAAATTTTTATTTATATAGAGATATTTCAATTATCTTGAATAAACCATATATATAAAATTTTCACCGAAAATTTCTTATACCCATATCACATTCTAAGGGTCCAGGCATTACTCCCTAGATATTTCCCGCTGCGCTTTAATTTCTGTGAGTAGTTTCTTTAAAACCTGTTGGAATATCCGTTATTTGACAGGTACATTCTCTTATGAAGCTAATTTTTCTCGAAACTAATAAATTTCCATAATAATTTATGGGCGGATGAAAACCCTTATGCAATTGTTGAATCAAATCATCAAGAACAGTTCTAATTAAATGTTTGGGCTGGCATTATTGATAAGCTCATTTTTCCTACCAAGAATACTTGATGGACAATCATATTTACACTTTCTTGAAGAAGATCTGCCGCCAGTGCTTGAAGCCCTTCCTCTTTTATTAAGAAATCAGATAGGACTAATGCACGATGGTGCGCCACCTCATTTTAGCTTACGAGTGCGTAAATGTTTAAATCACACCTATCGCAGTCGGTGGATAGGTCGCAGAGGAACACAGTGATGGCCGCCTTGATCTCCCGACCTTAATAGTTTAGAGTACTTTTTCTGGGGATATCTAAAAAGTGCTGTGCTGATTCAAACCGAAGAAGAGTTACGAAATCGTATAATAGTAGGTATGCTACCAAACCAGGAATCTGAATATGTACGTCAGAACATTGAGTAGGTTGAGAAGTAAGTTCTTTGAAGATATTAGATTTGTTTCATATAAATAGGAATCATATCATCAATTCAAGAGGAACACCAACTTGAGGATTGATATGACTGAAGTTGGTCTAATTATTTAACAGAAAAGTTTAAAATAGATAAATAGTATTAATAAGGAGAAAGTAGTGTCAGTAACTGTTTTAATTTAAAGAATAAATATACTTAGGTGTATTCATTTTAATAAAAATATTTCAAAAATGTACTAATAATAGGTCTACAAGACAATACAAGTAGTTCTCGTGGAAGCCTTCCTGCCTTTATAACTTAATTAGTTTAGTTTTATAAGTTAAAATACTGCCATTCATTGAAGTGATAGATGTTTTTAAGTTGATTTTCCGATTTATTTGGATAATCGCAACGGAAAACTAATTGGTTTACAACTGTAAGAATAATAATTGTAAAATAATTTTTCTCCGTGTATTACAACTATCAACGAAATCTTCTGACATTAGCAAAATAATTTATTTCTTCCTTTTTCTATTCTTTCTTACTATAGGAGTATTATACATAGAGTTATGCTTGACCGCATATCGCGAAGCAGATGTTACCATTAAACATT
Source organism: Psylliodes chrysocephalus (assembly GCA_927349885.1). Taxonomy (NCBI): domain Eukaryota; kingdom Metazoa; phylum Arthropoda; class Insecta; order Coleoptera; family Chrysomelidae; genus Psylliodes; species Psylliodes chrysocephalus. The sequence continues at coordinate 8,139,241 of OV651816.1, forward strand.
TTGTTTATATAATGCCAAGCAAATTACCGCGAGATGTTATAATCCAATTTACCAGTTACACTATGGTGATTACATTGTGATGGTGTTAAGATTGTTTGGTTTTCAACCTAAATCGGATGATACGGTTTTAACCATTTTATCGGTCATTTTAAAATTATGTAAATTGTGTTGTTATTTGTGTATGGGAAAACTTATGTTATCTACTTAAATACAAATCGCTTCAAAGGATATTGTGCCTTGGATATCACTTTAATTGCTAGTTATTATTCAACATAATTTGTGCAGAGTGTTGAAAATTGGAATTGAGAAATTCGGGAGCCCGTACATATTTATTAATTGTAGGTATTTGTTTAATTTACTTTGCCTCAGTTAACAACTATTTTAATTACTAATTTTTCCATATCTACGCGACGGTAGAATAGTATACACACCGAGGTGGGAACAGTTTTATTCCTGTCGTGAGATTAGTTAGATCACCGAGACGCGAAGCGTAGAGGTTAGCTATGATCTCGAGACAGGAATGAAACTTCCTACCGAGGTTTGTATACTATATTATTTACAACCATCATATTTTGATCAAAGTTAATAAATCTCTGTTTCGTTCTGAACATACCAAAAATATTACATTTAACGACAAATTACCAAGCGCGCGGTTTCCTCAGAATAAACAAGTAAATATATTGTTACTGTGATTACGGGGTAAACAACTGTCACCAATATAAATAAATGTCAGATAAAGCTGGATATTAAATTCGCGAATAATAAATATCATCAATAAGTAGTTTGTTGTATTTTAGTTCATTGTTGTTTTTTATTATTTGCCAATAAATAGGTATTATAGCAAACCCAGAAAACCTCACCCATTATCATCAAAACGGTAACGCATGGTGATTTGTAGTCTGGACGCCATATCAACAGAAATTAAATTACTGCTAATACGACACCCATCAAATCTTGTAACGGACCATGAATAATAATTAAAAATTCACATAGTATGCTGTAGGATTTGAAGCCGCGGTCTCTCGAACACAAAATTGCCTGCAAGTGAATACATTGTACTATAATATATTACAAACAGTGATTTTTTTTAAAAGGTACAGTAGTGACAAATGCTTAGAAAATAATTAATTCATTAGATATTACCTTAAATATTTCTATTACAATGTTAAGCTTATGTCTGTTTCTAAAACTACAGACACACAATTTTCCCATTTTTTTTTTTTTTTGAAGTACAATGATATAATAACTTATCATTGGTATAAATATAAAAAAATTATTCAATATATTAAAATATGTAGTAGATATGGTCGATGACATCAAACTAACAAAAAATAGATATCAAGCAATATTACCAGACAATTAACGAAATAAAGAAACTTCATATTTGCAAATGTAATAAAAAGAGAAGTAAAAGTGCCTAGTAAGTTTGCTTTTGCGAACGATGGAAGAACTAAACTAGTTTTTGACCATTTCATTTTATTTTCTATTATTCCACATTTGGCACTTTTAATGTAAAAAATAATTCTTGATTTCTCATTTGTCGTTAAATCTACAGTCGCACAACTACCTACTGTAAATCTATGGAGCAACGGCAACTTCGCTTAAAAAACTAATTTTTGCTTTCTTTCGGAAATAAGCTTCTATGAAGAATGTTTAAATTGGTATGGCTATTTATCACTTTTTTATATTCCTTGTTAACTTTCGTATCTAGTGTGGATAATGCGAGGTATTATTGAAGAAATCAGTTTCTGTTCTATGTGATCGTTAAAATCGTTCCAGATTTTTCGGATGTGTTGTGCCTTAATCGACAAATACTTTTACGTCCTGTACTGGATTATATTAAAATATTCTATTATTTGGATGTAGGCTAAAAAAAATTCATAAAAATGAAAATAATTCCAAACTTAAAATTGACTAATTCGTAAAATTTAAAAAAAAAAACAAGAAAATTTTAAAGCCATGTTTCACAAAATATAAAGATCGATTAGTGATGCCGCGTCTTGTAGGATGAAAATTGTTCTCTCGTTTCGAAGAAACATGAAAAAAGTGAAAAATTTTGAAGAAAAAAAAAATTATTATTCAAGTAATTTGTCTCATTACTACCTTTACTAGCAATAAGAAACACTTATAGAATCACCTCGTGTTTCTATGTCCGTCTGTCATAGTCGTTTTACTAAGAGACTATTTGACACAATTGAAATTTGAAGTAATCAGAGGCCTAAGTTAGACGTTAACTAGAAATGCAAATACTTTGTCTTGGAAGTAAGTTTGGGGAGTTGCACAGAAAAAAAGGTGTTCTATATTCAAGATGAATGGTCTTATTTTAATTGTAGTGATACTTGTTCAACAATAGCCGATAAGTCTTGCTTCAAGATTAAAATCAACTTGCCCTAACTAAAATACCTCTAATTAAATGAAGAGTATCTATTGCTCAATTGTAGTATTATGTACATCTTAAATGACGTCTTACACTTTTTTAAAATATACTTTATTTATATTCAATAATACCTTGTTCTTAAATCCAATACAACTAATTTTGTTACAATAATAATATGAACTGTTCCAAGAAATGATAATATTGGCTTTGACATAAATATATTGATTATGGTTGAATTATAGGATAGTTTCATTGAAGAAATTAATAATCTTAAAATAAGAACAGGCTGTTCTTGCTTTTTAATGGGGGTTTTACTGGTACCTATCCAATGATAAACATTTTTTAAAATTGTTCTTAGTTAATGTACCAAATTCCTCTGTCCTCTGAGGTGTCCCATCTATAATTAAAAAAAAATATATACAAAACCTAAATGGAATATAACATTTTGTCCTGCTAAGAGGTCGTATCTACAAAATGAATATTTTTAGTAAATGCTGGTATGTAGATAATTACGTCGTTTTAGACGTAAGTTTTGCATATTTTACGAACCTTTTCTTATAATTATAGTAAATATTTTCTAATGCAAATAGGCCTTTATTATTTTGCGTCATAATAAAATAAAATGTAAGCTTATTAAATTTGTAAGAATCTTAAAATCGGAATTTTCGTAGATACGACCTCGTGTTTTAGCAAGGCTGAAATCGTCTTTCCAAAAAGTTCATCCAGCATCATACATTTATTTTTACATCTATTTCAGTTTGTTTCGTGTTCTTATGATTATAAATTTACTTATATATACACAGTATGTCCCCCTAAGTTGGAATCATATGGAAAACTTTTTTATTATTAATTGTAGGAAAAAAGTTATTCTTCATAAAAAGTTCTGCATGATCCAAAACTTAAAATACAGTCATCAGACATTAATTTTTATAAGCAGTATACGAGGTTTTACAAAAAATATGAATTTTGCTCAAGAGTAAAGTACGTTTATTTTTGACAAAATCGAAAAGTTTCATTAAGAAAATTGCTAAATTCTTCACAAACATCAAGAAAAGGAAAGCGTATCATGTGCTAACGTAATTTATAACGTTTTCAGATATTTACAATCAATGTGAAGAAAAGTTTATAAAAAATAAGAAAATCTCTTTTTTCAGATAGATCGATGTAATTGCATATTTGAATGTAATTTTTAATTCTTATCAACTTTTTTTTATGAAAATTTTCGATTTTGTCAAAAATAAACGTACTTTACTCTTGAGCAAAATTCATATTTTTTGACAAACCTCGTATACCACTGAAAAAATTTGATATTTGATGACTGTATTCTAAGTTTTAGATAATTCAAAACTTTTTATGAGGAATAACTTTTTTTACTAAAATTAATAATAAAAAAGTTTTCCATATCATTCCAACTTATAGGGACATACTGTATATAATACCTAACAAGAAGTGAACTGAATATACTTTTATTTAAATATTGGTATCAGGTCGCTGAGGCCTATGCCTATGCTAAAATATATGCAAAAAATTGTAGATGACCTACCTGTCAAATAAATTAATTGTAAATGTGGAAATTTTCTCTTCATATTTTTAGTCATTTTTAAACTGTGGATATAATTTTCGAAAAATGTTGTTTGATATTCGATTGCGAAATTCGTTTGCCATCTCGAATCATTCTCAAATGTAAAAATAGCATTTTGCAATCTAGCACGAAAAATAACCATTTTGTTAGTTTTAGTTTTATCTTTATATAAGATATTACAAAAAAAAACGCTGAGGGAAAGAGAACTAAAAAAATAAGTATTGAAAGTAATTTTATAAAACCGACTTCAAAATCGTGCAGATGCTACTACCACATTTTGACTAAATTTATATGGGACTACCCCTGAGGTACCACTTTATTATTAAAAAAAGAATCATAGAAATCGGACAAGGTAGTAAATAATAATCCCTAAACGTATATAAAAAATAAAGACTGAGAATTTTCTCATTGACCTAATTATTAAATTTTGACCAAATTTATGTGAGACCACCCCTAATGTACCTCCTTTCTGCCAAGAAAAGAATCATTGAAATCGGACACTGTGTTAGAGAATTATCACTAAACATTCATAAAAAAAATTCCGACGAATTGAGAACCTTATCCTTTTTTGAAGTCCGTTAAAAATAGAGCAGATTATGAATGAGAAACGGCCACTGTGCGTTTTTTGAAATGGCCATCGTAGACAGTATCAACGCTTATGTCACACACTGCTATAATAAATACAAAATCATATTAGTATGTAGGGTTGCCACATTTCTGGAAGTTAAAAGCGTGGCAGCCGTGACGATCAGGTCCAAATTTTGTGGCCATTTCTAAAAAAAAGGTCCTCGGCTTATTTTTAACGAGTCGAATATTTTTATATAATCAGGTCCTTTTTCTCTGAACATTTCTAAGTCCTCACCAGGTCCATTTTTTGTGACTATTTCTAAATAAAAAAAGGGCCTCAACTTATTTTTTATATAATCGGGTCCATTTCTAAAAAACAGGTCCTTCGCTTAATTTTCGTACAAACGAGGCTCCTTTAGCCGGTCTATTTATGTATAAAACCGATTCCTCTGCGGCTTTTAAAAAGCGTGGAATTTGCATAAAAAGCGTGCAGCCAAGTCAAAAAGCGTGGCTGACACGCCTAAAGCGTGACGTCTGGCAACCCTATTAGTATGCCAGGGTTGAAAACAGAGGTGTTAATTAAATAAAACAAACATTACGGTTTTGCCCATACATATCTCGGAAACAGGAGCTAATATTTAAATTTCAAAATAACCAATAAGCTAGTCGATTAATAACTTTATATTTATAACGGTTAACATTATCATAGTGTTTAATTAAATCTACCTCCACCCTGTAGATTACTAATAATAATACAAAAACCCATCCCCTAGAACTTTGCCCATCATAGTACCGAGATCCACAAATGTGATAGCAAAAAAAACAGTTCTACTTTTCTATTCATCATGGCTCGTATAATTGCGATGTTTTTCTCGTTTACCACCGTTCTAGAAGTAGAAGTCGGCTAAAGCAAACACTAAAGAACGTAATCTATTCGCACCCATCGATAAATACTATGTCGTTCAAGGCTGACTTGACTGCGATTCTAGAATAACTGTACCTGCAGCGTTTCTTTAAGAGTGCCATACGTTTAGAAAAAGGAGTTTATTCCGATATGAAATGAGTAAACTAACAGAAATGATGTCAACTGCACCCAATTATTTGATATTTTATTCTTGAAATTAAATTATTGAGGTGTAAAGACTCTTCTATTACTAGGATTGTATAGAAGGCATAACATTAAATTATAAAATTCTGGTAACACAAGAAAAAATTAAAAAATTCATAAAGAAATCAAATAACATTTCATAATTAAAGACATTTCACAAATGTTGTATTTAAAAAAGTTTCGTTGCTATATAGACAAGATAAAAGTATCAAAACTATTTAAAAAAGGTTGTCACAAGTTTTTGAAATATTGGTTGCCTAGCATTGTAGAATAATAAGTTGTTTAACTTCTAAACAGATTGTTGCAGATTAGATTGGAATTTATTTTATAGTATGGAATTTATTTTATAGTATGCAATTTTCACAATTTTCTGTTCCTATATTTTTTTTATTTTATGGGATATTCAGAAATATTGCGTCCTCTAGATAAAACTCATACGTATTGTAAAGAATGATACTTCATTTTAAAGCTACTTTTATTAGTATTAATTTAATGCACTACATAATATTATGTTAGCTAAATCAAAATTAATAATATTTCATACTTCAAACTAAAACACACAGACAATTTTGTTAAACATTTAAAATATAAAAAGTATAATTTTTCCATTTTTGAATTGACCTTGGCAATTATACTTTGGGAGTGTATGTTAAGGTACATAACGTATGGATTCTCTTTTTATAGGTGTGATTGTAATTACTTATGGTGCTTGTATAACGCTTATATAATTTTTGTGTTGTCTTCTCATTTTTAAGGAGTAATAACCACATTGTGAGTTCATCTCTTTAAAAATGTGCGTGTTATACGAGATAATGGTAAGAAAATTGATCTTCTCTTAAAGGTATCTAAATAAGCATGATGGGTTTTTGTAGGCGAAGTTATCAATAATATTTAAATCTTTCACAACATTACAAAATATATTTCTAAAAATACTCAACTTTGTATAACCTTCTTTTTACTAAAAGTTTAAAGTCGTACGACTTGTATAAGTCTGAAACATAATACCATACTACCAATGTTATCAAAAAACAAAAAAAAGATTTTTAAGGCAGGCTTTGAGTAGTTATGAATTGAACCTATATATAGTTTTAAGAGCAAAATAAAACACAGTTAACAGATTTTTTTATTGTTGTAATACAAATATAAAGGGAGATTTAGGAATGTACATAGTATTACTTCATGCTTTAATTTCAGCTTTCTCCTTTTTATTTTGCTAACAGTGCCATCAGTAAAAATAGTCTCATAATATTTGATATCTTCTGAACAGTATAGAACAGCATCATCTCTAGAAAGTGCTTTATCGGCACTAGGAACGACATATGTGCTGCCACTGTTCTAAGCGTTTAGTATCCTATAAAGAACATTTACAATTGGGGTTCAACAAAATAAATAACCATAGCAACTCTTTATCCAACATTAAAACTCAAGAAATAAATTTTCTTTTTTAGTAAGTTAAATTTAATATATACTTACTGTTGTTTGTGAGTCAGAATCTATAACTGTAAAATTTTATATTATAGAATCTTGTAATAAAATAAACTACATTCCGTAAGATACACATTGTGACTAGTTTACAATAAATATTATATTTAAACATAAATACATTATTTTACTTTAAAGCTTCTAATGCTTTAAAAATACATTGAATTGATTTCTCCTTATTTTTTTTTAGTTTTACATTTGATTTGTATCCTGGTTTTACAATCTGGAACGACGTAAATCTTGCTTTGATGTTTTTTGTCACTCATGTTACTTGTGCTCAGGTACTTTTTGTCACATTATTTTGATACTTTTCACCATTTTTTTAAAAAATTACTTAATTTTTCATTGACTTACATATAAAATTGACACCACTGTTATTTGACATGCCAACTACAGTCAATTTCGCGAAGCACGGAAATTGGAAATTTGACCATTGCCGATTCGCTTCCTTCTTTCTAGTCTTCATAGTCGCTTTAAAAATAATTTCGTTTTTAAACAACTTTTGGGTTTTCGCCTATTATTTTTAATTTTGTATGAAAATTCAGTCTTTTATAAAACGCCATAAATTTGTATTATAAACGTATATACGTCAAAATCGGCAAAAAGGATAGAGTAAGGAATTTATAAAGTAGTGGTGTTCCGTTACTAATTGCTATTGAAATAGTAGATATTTGTTACTTAAGAACTTTAATTAACTGTTAATAATTATTTAAGTCTTATATTAAAATACGTTTTGCTGTTTTTATGGATTAATTGCTTACTGTTTAATGACAATAAAACCTCTATCCAAGTAATTCTTTATTTTTTTAACAATGTTTCTTTAAAATTTATATCAATAAAGTATGTAGGAATAATATTTATTTTAAATATTACTATTATTACTATTTTATTTATTTTAAAGATCAGTTTTTGGTTTTATTTAATTTTTTTTTAAAAAGTTAATGATGACATTATTTATAATGAAAAACGTACTCCATATCTATACCGATTAACAGTAAATATAGTCTGTTATAAATAATTGTCGTTAAGAAAAATTTGTTGATATAATTTGTTACAATTGACAGCTTCAAATGAAGAGAATGTGGAGAAGATTGATCCAACTAACAAACGTTGGATATAAGATGATAATTTTGATACAGTCTCCTCAAGTACATTCTGTTTTGATAAAAGCCCATACAAAAGTATATCGTCTATTACGTGAGTTAAGAACTCAAACTAAAACTTAAAATATGTTTTGGACACAAAATTATTATCTTTTTAAATTGCCAATCTCGAGTACAGTAGTTTTATACCCAAAGAGCCCAACTATGACTTGACAGTTTAAACAGCTTTTATTCCATTATTTTTTACCTTGTTTTGCAAATAATAGAACGCCAATAGATGTATTTTATGCATTGTGTTTATTTCGTTTATTTTTCAATCATTATAGCCAAGAAATTTTAATTAACTTTTATGGTTAATAATTTCTGCAGAAACGCAGTTTACAATACAGTTATGTATTATATTGATCAAGAAACTTCTTAGTTTAAAGATAAATTGCGAAATGTAGGTAAATTAATTATTATACAAATTGGCTGATCTTAATCGTAAGTGTTTTGTTTCTGTTTAAACTTTTAATTTAAGCATTGTTAAATAGAATATCCAATCTTAAATCGAAGTTATTTTTGGTATGAATTTTTTTCATATATTTTTAACAGACTTCAAAAAAGGAAAAGGTTCTCAATTCGTCGTATTATTTTTTTTTTTAATGTATGTCCAGCGATAATTCTTTAACACGGTGTCCGATTTTAATGACGATAGAAAGGGAATACTTCAGAGGTGGTCTCATAATGTTTAGCGGTAATTCTTTACCACTTTGTCCTATTTATATGATTCTCTTTTTGTTAGTAAGGGGGTACCTCAGGGGTGGTCCCATATAAATTTGATCAAAATCTAATAATTGGGTCCATGAGAAAAATCATCAAACTCTTCATTTTTTATGTATATTTAGCGATAATTCTTTACCACCTTGTCCGATTTATATGAATCTTTTTTTTGTTAGTAAGGGGGTACCTCACTTCAGGGGTGGTCCCATATAAATTTGGTTAAAATGTGGTGATGGCATCTGCTCGATTTTGAAGTCGGTTTTTTAAAATTACTTTTAATACTTGTTCAAAAAGAAAATCAATAAAAACAAACATAAATTTGTAAAAATTGCCTTTTAAAATAATGAAATCTATTTTTGAGAGGAACATTATTCTCAAAAAAAAGCTTGAAATAGGATAAATTGAACGTTTTAATTTACAGTGATCGGACCGATACATTCAGTCAAAGAGAGACTCATCATATTTCAACATTATATTGCGGATGTAAATGTAAATATTATTTAAAACATTTCTACAACTAGACAAATAGAAATTAAGAGCTAAAATTTACCAAATCTTTTCACTCTTTTATTAGTGAGGGCTGGGTCTATGGATTTTAAAAACACTTTACTTTTAATACGATTATCATTGTCTTATTTTACAATAATTAAAATACAGATAAGCAAATCGATTAAAATTATATTGAAAATAAAGTATTTTCAAAACCCGTACACCCAGCCCGCACCAATAAAAAGATAAACACCTCTGTTGAATTTCAGCTTTTAATTTCTATTTGACTAGTTGTAGGAATTTTTTAAATATTTATGTCCACAGTATACATTTTCGGCCAATGTTGAAAGTTGGTGAGGTTCTTTTTGACTGAATGTATACGCCCTCAATCACGATATACAGATTAACGGTATGCTGACTTTCGATTCAAATTTCGTTCCAATCGGGCTATGACTCAAGGGCTATGACCTAATGCGGGACGGACTTAAAGAGTCATCTTGATGTTTTTCGACTGACAAGTATAAAATAATTTAATAATTTATTTAAGGTCTGTTTCAACCATTGAGTACTATATGGGATTGGCCAATCCTAATAGAAAAGTTAAGTATCCTTGGTCAGAAACAGAATGTCTGAATGTCGCGTGAAATTATGTAAATAGAGGCTCTTGAAAATTTACAAAATACAGTGTTTAGTGTTTAAAGCATTTTTCGAGCAATACATCGACCGAACATCAACATGTTATGTTCCTACTCTTAATCCTTCTGAGGCAAATAATAGTAGCTCATACAACAAGGGACTAAAGGGACGTTGTTTTACGATGTATGCCCCGCACATGAGTAAACAAACACTTACATAAAAATTAAATAAATCTGAGAGCATAAGGCATCAGAGTAATGTAATAAGATAGTTTTGTTTAAAGGACAATACATTTTTCTTTTTTATAAACGTGTTTTTGTTTTTTCCAATTTTATGTCGTTTCAATTTTTAAAAAATGCATTGCCTATTTCTAGTTAAAAGAAAAAATATATATTATTTAAAATTCTTATAATTTTAGAAAGTCAGGACCTGACAAGGCATCCATATTGTTACGTCTCTAACAGCCGTATGCACTTTCGATCGCCAGCGACTCGCCAGAGATTCATTTCGGCTCATCGCCAGCGTCCAGCGTTCCGCCGGCGAAAGCCCGAATAGGTGGCGACTCGCTGGAGATTGTCACCGGTATGTCATTTCACGCAAATTTTCATGTTCTTTTATAGGAAAAAATTTGATATTCGTTCATTGTTTTTTGAGTTTTAAGAAATGAATCAATAATGAGAGATGTCTGTGATAATCCCTATAAAAGAACATGCAAACTTGCGAGAAATGACATGCCGGTGACAATCGCCAGCGGGTCGCCACCTTTTCGCTGGCGATCGACTATGCATACGGGTGTTAGTCATGCCAAGTGCGACGTTTTATCTTTGAGCGAAATTATGCTTATATCACCTCAATGGTTCCAATAACGAACCGAAACCAGTCATTGGCACCAGGATTTTGCGCAGTAGATTATTTAGTCAGCCAAATTCATACTGCTTTATTGATCTGGTGACCTGGGGATACGACATGTACAAGCGCATAGTGAGTTCGGTCCGCCATTACTGTTTGTCAATTATATAGGTTATCTTTCTAGTGCCATTTTTGTACCTAAATTAAATTTTTGTTTTTAAATGATTTTTGAGTGTTAAAAATTTTATAAAGTGCATAAAGCATATATATGTATAATTCGTTTCTGCTCTAGCAATGCTCATTTAAGTAAAAAATTGACTGGAATAACCTTTCATAGGTTAGTATTAAAATTATAAATATTGTACAGGACAGTATTATGGCTGGTTTGTATAAAATATGTAAAAGTATACTTTTAAAAATACAAAAAATATCAACCATCAAATTCTGGAATAATACTTTTTTATACGAAAAAATATTAATATATTTCCGAAAAATTTTGAAAAACAAAACGCGTGGCTACAATTTGTAAAGGCACAACTGGAAATATTACCAATTCAGCGTTTCAAGAAATTTCTTAATGACTTTTACTTAATTGAGACTTTAATTTGAATCATAATTGATCAAAAATAATCGAATAATCGAAAATATTCGATTAATCGATTTTTCTAAAATAATCGTTTATTCTAAAATATTCGATTAATCAATTAATCGATTAATCTAAAATAATCTATTAGCGATTTTCAAATAAAAATTAATTGAGATATCGATTATTTTGGCCATCCCTAGTTATATTCATGGGAGAGCAAAATATTCGATTATTTTTTTAGAAAAATCGATAATCCATTAATCGATTATTTACGATTAATTAATTAGTTTGTTTTAAAAGACCTATAATTTATAGTATTATTCACTTTAAACCTTCATATTTGTAAACAAATATATTACAAAATAAACCACAAAGCTTAAATAACTAAATAAAATCTAAGGAAGCAAAATATCAAATTTAAAACAATATGTCCCATATAATGCAAATAAATCTACTTCACCGTCAGTCAGCTGCATGTGCAAGAACATACCGGCAGTCTGTGTATAGCGCGCCTAATCACTGTGGATTAAAATGTTCAATTTATCCTATTTCAAGCTATTCTGGTTTTTCGAGAATAAGGTACAATGTTCCTCTTAAGCCCCTAATGCACACACAAGCTATTTCTATAACGTTTTGGCAGCTAGCGTTGTCACAAGCTTCCTAGACGCACAAAAATCGCCCGAAAAACGCATATGTGTGTGTTCGCGCGCTCCCTTGCTGGCGATCGGCTCGCGGCACGAAAACGCTAGCAGCTCAAATCAGTCGTGTTTGATATTTGCGTCAAGAAAGTCGGCGAAACGCTTTGAAATTGTGTGTGTCAACAATTGCGGAAAATTGACGTTTTGGACAATCAGAAGAATTTATTTCTGCTTTCATTGAATTATTTAAACTTGAGGATGATAAAAAACAAAGAATATTCTAATAGAATTGTTAAGAATAAGGCTAACGACGAACTACTAAATTTATATAAGCAATACAATAATCAATGCGACATTGAGTTTGTCAAAAGAAAAATAAAAAGTTTGCGAGATTCGTTTAGAAAAGAACACAAAAAGGTCCAAGCTACTGAGCTACAATACTCCGTGAAGAAATTACTGCAGAAAATTTTAAATCCTCCAGAGTTGCTACAAAACATAGCGTCACAATAAGTTTCTCTTCTACGCTAATAGCTCTTCTCATATAAGTATCTTGTTTTTTTAATATCGGTGTGATTTTGTGTAATAATAATTTAAAAGTATCCTCATTCATTCTTAAAAAAATTCTATAATCGTCCGGATGTAGTTTTAATTCATTCAAAAGATTTATATGTAATAACAAATTTTTTTCAGCAACCATTCTTTAACTCCTGTTCGACGTTTTTTAGTTTTTTCTTTTCAGCAATTATAATTAGTGCACTTGCTATTTTTCTTTGCTTAAACGATATTTTTAATCCTTTCTCGTAGGTGAAACGCGAACTACTAAAACGCTTGTGTGTGATTAAAATTGCATAAGCGTCGAAAACTCTTGCAACAACGCCAGCGGCCAAAACGCTGAAATAGTAGCGTGTGTGTGGGGCGCATAAAGTGATAACAAATTTAGTGAAACATTGAAAAAATTCATTATAGAGGGAAGGATTTAACCTTCCTCGTCAACATTTGCGATTATTCTCTCACCGTTTAAGATGAGAATAAATATTCAAAATAAATTCGGATAAAAACTTTGCCGATATCTGAAAATCTGGTCAAACTGGAAGCCCAAACCAAATGGTATGTTGTACTCCATTTATTTTAAGGAATAATTCAGCATCTTCTGTTATTTAACAGGAAATTTGCAGATATACGTTGTTTAGTAGGATTGTGCAATTAAATTGATATATGTAAATAGGTATGTTATGGTGATTAGCATTGCTCTTTATCCAGACAAGCACTATTTCACTACTATTTTGTTATCAAGAATCAAGATTAAGAACACTAGTTTCTTCACTAGAACGCTAACATTAATGCTTTGAATAAATGGCTGAAGTTTTCTTTATGGAATAATCACAACTGAACGTCTATTTTCCAAACACGTACAATTTGTACACAATGCTGTACATACAGGGTGACCCATTACCGCGCAATTGTTCAATATTACAATAAGTATTATAGTCTAAGATCCGAAGTAAGGTCGACCTTCACCCATCTGTTTAATGGATGAAAGTTTCTTTTTATTACATAAAATAAATTTATAAATATACCGAAAATGGGTTGCCTAATAAAATACGGTCCAGAGTATTTTTTTTCTTAAAGTAAAAAAAACGACACCCTGCAAAGTATTCCCCAGATGCTTCAACTATGCCCAAACTTTAATCAGCTCACCGCAGGATGGATTAAAGCTTAAATTTAAAATTTGGTGTTTTTCTCTTGGTCCGTTTTTGAGTTGTCTTCAAAATTCGAAATTTGCACTTTTCCTCAAATATCTCGAATTAGGTCCATTTTAGGAAAATCATGTATAGGAACAAAATAATAGATAATGACATCATAAACAACTTTTATTATGATTTTTATACTTTTCTTATCTGTACACAGAAAGGAAAGTAAAACATGGGCGTGACTGTATTTTCTTAGGCAACCCATTTGCAGTATATTTAAAAACATATTTTATTTAATAAAAAATAAGTTTTTTCCATTAAACAGATGGGTGAAGGTCGACTCTACTTACGGGTCCTGGACTATTATAAACAAGCTTCAAATAAAAGTTATATGGATATAAAACATACATATTTTAAAAATATTTTTGGACATACAGGTTGTTGAGTCTTTGCCTGGCCAATAAAAATATATATTTTTTAAATACAATAGTTTCAGAATGGTTTGGTAAACTGTTTTCAACTTTAGAATGTTTTTGAAAACTATTAGAGGGTTGAGAGGCAATTAATTTTTTCATAAAATTGGAGAATGATTCAGACCCCAAATTAAATTATCATAATTTACGTAGCTTTAAAATGATTTTAAAATTATTGAAAATACAGACTTAAAAGATACTAGGCTAACGAATAGTGGTGTTAGAACTGGTTTATTTTGAAACATGTCTCAAAAATGGCCAATTTTAAGTTCAATTTATTCAATTTTTATTCATAACGTACTAATTAATTTATAAAATACTTAGGTACTAACTCACAATTCTATTTTATTTATTACAATTTATCTTTATTTTTCAACACTTAAATTCAATCTTCCTTCCTATCGACAAAGTCGCGGCTATTTATATAAAGCCAGCTCTGTGCCAGAACATTCTAGGCGACCTTGAAGTGTCGGGAAGTCCCTCACCATGACTCATACGTCGCACCGCTATCATTCAGGCAGTTTCGAGAAGTGGTGCGTTTGTCTCTATATAGCCAACGTTAGACTTCATACCGCGAGCAAGGGCGTCACAATATGTTTCTGTAAAAGTTTGTGATAGTCAGCAAAAATTTGCAAATTATCATTTAGTGAATTTATATATTGCTTTTTCAGTTACGCATAGATACATACTCCTGATTAACAAAAATGCAGAAATGAACTTGTTCAGTTTGTTATAATATTATTACTTATGCATAGTCTTACAAACAAACTTCAAAGAAAATCTTTAATACAATGTTCTGAGCTTAGAATTGAATCCAAACAAGAATTTCATAAAACAGTTAACAAATAGTATAAGAGTCAAGCTTGAGCAATAAATAAATTGGATTTATTTGGAATTTGTCATGGATTATACTATGGCATTTGAACGAGCACAAAAGTTACCAGTGATAGACAGTTTTGTGGTAATGGAATTCATAAAATTAAATCGAAATAATAAGAGGAGTAAAAGAATCGTAGTAATTTGCGCATTGAACATTGTTTTGATCTGTAAAGCGACCAATCATAACATTCAGTTTGTATTAAAGGAGATACCTAAAGTAGATACATAAAATCTTGCAAATAAAAATTTATTGTGATTAATCTAATATGTAAAATTGAATAATGTATCAATTTGCTTTTTCAGCAATACCTACTTTTTACAAATTAGTAGGTAAATCATGTTAGTTATTTTACTTTTAAATCATGTTAGTTATTTTACTTTTAGAGCAATAAATAAGAGTTAACAAAAATTTTTTTTATACTGATTTGATAAAAATATATATTTCTGATTACATGCGAAAAAAAGTTGCTTGAAGATATAATCGCCTCTAGGGTTGCTCAACTGTCCAAGAAAAATATCTGTTTTATATATCTCCTTGATTCATTGATGTATGGTGATGGTTACCACTACTTGGAATAAAATGGTATCGTTTGTTCGGCTAATTATTGAAATTATGATCCTCTGTTTTAGTCCATATAACGAGTCTTTAACAATACCTGCATCCCACGTGATTTGGTTAAACAAGAAATTTAATGAAATAAAATTATTGAGTTCAAAAAAACTAAAGTACGTACAAGTCATCATTTTCATTATACTTTTCCGTCACTCGAAGTGCATCCATCTGTCATATTGCAAAATAGTGTCTAGCTCGATGGATATAAGCTAGGGTTGCCACCTTTTGGAAAAGTGAAAAAAGAACATTCAAAAAATCCTTAGTACCGGCTTTATGAATGCGGGCAGAAGAAACGCACTTTGCATTACCGTAAACCGCTAAAAATGCACTGCAGCCAGTTTTTTCACTTTTTAATAACTTACTATTGATTAATAATATCTAAATTATGTAGTTACATCATAAATGAATAAATAAACAACATAAACATAACTAAATAAATATTAAAAAATTAAAAATACTTTAAGGTATGGTTCCGCTTGTGCGTCCTCTATGCAACGGACGCATAAGCGGAACCGTACCTCTAGGGATCATGGAATTTAAAATAGTATTTTCTGTTTGATTTTGCCTCTAGAGCAGCCCTAGATTTTTTATGAATGCTTAAAATTCTTGACAATTCTCTTAAAAATTAAAATACACTACTCTCCAAAATTAACTCACCACCTTAAATGTATTATAAGTTTGAAGCTATATTTCTTCTGAACTGTTGATTGGATTTCAATGATTTTTTTCCACATTATAGGTCTTCTTCTAAGAAATTACTGTACCAAGGTTTTCTGGGAAATGACAACGTTTTACCCATATATAGGGTGTAAAGGTAAATTTGTGTTTTTTCATCTTATTTTGCAACACCCCGTGGAATTTATTAAAAACAAACGCTACATTTTATTAATATTGCGAGATAGCTTCATCTTTTCTCAACATTTTCGTAAAACAATCATCTTGATATTTTTATTATCAAAGATTATACACATCTTTAAATGTAACAAGTTTTTATGGACATTTAAAGCAAATAATAATAATACTCTCCCTAATTTACGCCCTTACGAGTGAATTTCAACCCCTGAAGTCGACTGAACGACTTGTGTAGGGGAAGGGACGGCTATTCTTATTATTATTTGCCGTGGCGCTCCGGGGCGACTTAATGATTATTGATGGTGACATTTGACTTACAGGTGAGGAAAACCCGGAAAACCTCACCCACCATCATCGAGACGGTAATGCATGGCGATTTTTCTTAATCTGCATGTGCAAATTGAATTTTCTATTAATACGCCACACATCAAATCCCAAACCGAACCATGCAATTTAATTAAAAATCCACATGGTCTGGTCTGGGATTCGAAGCCCAGCAGTCTCAGACTCATAAACTTGCCTATAAATGAATATAAGCGCGATAGACCGCTACACCACCGTTCCGTAGAATGAAAGCAAAGAAAACACTACTTAAATAAAATAAACTTAAGGTATTTTTTAGCCAGTGTTTGGTTTAAAATATTTTCGACTTTTTTAAACCGTTTAAAATTTATCGATGCAACTATGACGTCACGTACGAAATATTTTAAACCAAAGCTAGAATTTTTAAACCAGTCGAAGGCATATGGTTCAATAACGGTTGACACATAAGATATTCTGATTTTGGCTGTTGTATGTTGTTTTGCTCTGTTCCATTTTCTGAAAATTTTTCAGATTCTGAATTTGCCAGTAAATATTTAAAAGCAATTATTAAACATTCTTTGGCACAAGACGTTCTAATTGATGAACTTTGGAAAAGCCCAAAAAAAACGTGTATTTGTTGGAGCTACGGAATATATATATATATATATATATATATATATATATATATATATATATATATATATATATATATATATATATATATATGATGCCATGTTTATGAACAAGAAATATATCAGAAATAAAACTATAAACATCGTTTCAGATTGCAATTTATTAATAACACTTCAATTTTTAATTAAAATCGCTATCAAACAAACTCATCTTCCTTCATCTGATTTAACAATCATAAAAAAAATGAATTCATTTTTTAAATCAACTTCGCTTCTCTTTTCTACAACTTATTTCAACCGGTAATTCATCAAAAAATAATACGATCGAAATCAGAATATTTCAAATTTTGTCATATGACAGTTAACAGGTTATATTTTTAAACCACCCTATTTTTGCCATCTATTAATTCATGACGTCACTTTAAATATGGTTTAAAAAATATTTTAAACCAATGTGGTGGCTAAAAAACAGCTTTAGTGACATTTAAAACAACTAAAACCTAAGAAAACATAACCTAAATAATCTTTAACAAGTTCCCTCTCTTAAAAACGAGTATTTTTGTCTCTAGTTCCAATTACTTCTTCACAGCGACTAGGCATACTTAAAATCAAGCGACGCATTTGGTCCTGCTCAATTGCATCCCAAGCTTCTCTCACGTTATGCTTTGAACGTACTTTTCTTCTTTGATAATAGAGATATCCAGATGATTTTTTTACCGAAAATGTTGAGAAAAGATGAAGCTATCTCGCAATATTAATAAGATGTAGCGTTTGTTTTTAATTAATTCCACAGGGTGTTGCAAAATAAGATGAAAAAACACAACTTTATTTTTATATCCAGCATATGGGTAAAAAGTTGATATTTCTCAGAAAACTTTGGTACAGTAATTCCTTAGAAATAGATCTATACTGTGAAAAAAAAAATCATCGAAATTAAATCAATGGTTAAAAAAAAATAGCTTCAAACTTATGGTACATTTAAGTTGGTGCGTTAATTTTGGAGAGAAGTGTATATTAATAGCTCTGGGGTAGAATTCTCGAGTCTCGCATGAAAATTGTCGCATAGGGCAAATCTCGCATACCAAATTCGCATGGTTGTTAAAAATCGTATTCTCGAAAATGAGTAAATCTAAAATCACAAGCGACAAATAATGCGAAGTATTGTATGTGGCAACGTAGGAAATTATGTCAACTGTCAACATTAGAGGGTGTTCTATGCTCTGTTTATATATTAGAACCCCTCTATGCTAAGAAGTTTAGACAATTTTGAAGCAAATAGCAGAATTTTTTAAACAGCGATTTTTTATATATAAATATGGAAGAGCACAATGCAAATCAGAAAACTAAATATTAAAATAGGTCACAAAAACATCCTGCTGATACTCTACTTGGAGGCCTTGTAACATGCTAGTTGTAATATCTATCGAGAGTCGCGTTGATTCCTTAAAAAATCGAAAATGCTTGATAAATAAGACTATAACACATCGTTAATTCTAAAGGGATTTTTATAAATAAACTTCTTCCTTCTATGCTGTCACTCTTTAATAATGTTTTGATTTTCAACAGCCACCAAATGTTAATTTCATCAAAATCTGCCTCATCCATGTTTACGGTCCACAAAAGTCGCATACGAATTTAAATTCGAGCACTTTAGACCACTCGTATTGAATTCACCTGACATTTGTCGTATACTGTTTTCGAGAATATACTTTTTCAAAAACACCTAGTTGCTATTTGACATTTCACCAATCTCGCATGCGAATCGAGGTATTCGACATTCGAGCATACTACCCCTGAGCGAATTAGTTCTGTGGAGCACTGCTTTCTTTTGTAGCGCTATTTGGTAGACATTACAAATTCAAGTATTTTTGAAAGCGGTTTAAAACAGCTTGCCATGTTTTTGATGTGCTTAAATTTGGATCTAATTTTTAATATATAACAGTCTGAAATATTCACCACTTTAATTAATATCATTAAAACCGAAAAATAACCAAAATATTTTAGATATTATAATCTATAAACGCTGGTTTTAGCCGCAGAAATTGGTTTAATTTGTTTGGAGAATTTAACATACATAACCAAACTCTTTTCGACAGTTGCACACATGTAGAATAATAAAGTAAGTTCGGAAAAACAGCATTGGGACTGGGTTTTATTTCTGGGAGCGTGCAGGCCATGCCAGTGCTGCTGCGAATAAATTAATCAAAGTCAAAAGAATAATTTGTTTGCAAAAATGACTGCCCTTTTTAAAAAAGGACAGGTGGCAACCCTAATAGGCAATCTAAATGACTTTAAATGGTGTACGATTGGAAAATACAACAAAGTGAGTGTTTTGTGACAGAAACGCTTCTAACTGGATTATTAGTTTAAGCGTGTATATTAAGAGCATATATGAATATTAAATTTAAAATTTGAGAGACCATAAAATGGTGATTGCCACCTTATCAAGACTGAGGCACACAAGGGTAAGCTTGTAGCGTAACAAAAACGAGAAATGTTTTAACTTGGAACGATAGACCGAAAGCCGATAGTAGTATTAGGAAGTTGATTTTTTTGGCATTACTTGAGTTAAACCATGTTATGATTTTCACAAGCCTTGATTTTTAAAACCATTCTATATAGCCTTTTGATTAGGGTTTAAAAACTTGTTTAAGCAATTTATCCAATAATAATTGGCCCCTTTACCTCTTAAGTCTGCTCATATAAAATATTTGGGCTTCTTACTTCGCCTATTTATATTTTATTAATAAAGGATAGAAAGATGAGTATTGCAACTACGTTAAAAGATCTATTAGAAAAAATTCAATATAATTCGCAATATCACAATTATAATACAAAAAGCCAATCTGACTGTCATGTACGGCAAGCCATCACTAAAAGTTCCCAAAATACAATTTTTATTAAAGGTTTAAAAAAAATTAATAGACAACAATAAATGAATTCAAAAGTAACCTCAAACAATATTTGATAAATAAACAGAACGCATATACTTTTTTGTGATAATACTCTGTAAACCAAATACTTTTTGGACCTGGCCCTTCTATTGGCCTGACAAAATCGGTAGTGACAAACCTAATCAAAGAACATTCCCTTGTGAAATTCAAGGAAAGATGGGATAAAACAAGAAACTGCAGAGTTGCCAGGGAGCTCTTAAGTTATCCTCACAAGACTGCAGCCAACAAATACTTGACTATGACTAGACAGAATGTGCGCCTAGTCACAGGCATTCTGACTTGTCATTGTCAAGTACGAAAGCATCTCCATATCATGGGGCTGTCAGAATCCACACTCTGCAGCGGGTGCGAACAAGAATATAAGACCATCGAGCATAACCTTTACGATTGCTCGACGCTCTCATTTATTAGATTTGTGTTCGGCGAGTATCGGCTAACACCGGCCGATATAAGAGAAGCACCCCTCTTGGCGACGTTGTCAGCTACATTAAATCTGTAGGCTGGCTCACGAGCTAGGAGGTGCCTATATTCTCAAAAGGATGCACAATGGACATAATGAGGCCTAAGTGCCGAGGGTTAACTCACCCTCCACACATTACAGATACAGAGAGAGATACTCTTTAAACCTGCCCTTTTTAAGTATTTCCCTTACTTTATTGTTATTTTACCCCTTGTTTTATCCGCATTTATTATAAATAATTTCTGTTTTGAGATCATGTACTTTATTTTTAAAAATTACTTGATGTAGTATTAATACTACTTACTATGTTTAAATTATTAATAGTTTTGCGACGATAGGTTATAGCAACTTATAGCCACAAAAATATTTTTGTGTTAAAGTAGATCCATAGAGAGCAATGTAATTTATAGAGGCCTTCTTTTAATATACAAATAAATGACAACTTTATAATTAAAATGAAAAACACAACAAAATACCTCGGTTATCATAACTGATCAAAATTTGAAATGGGTTGATCACATTACGTCATTAAAATCCCAAGGTAAATTTTATGAATTGAGGAAATGTATGAGTAGGAGTTTACTAATTATTATTTACAATTCGCTAGTTGAATATATTTTGAAATATAGTATAATGTGGACTATATGATATTGCACTTCAACCCCTTAATGTAATCCAAAATCGTATAATTAAAATTATTTAAAAAAAACCAATATTATATCATACCTCTCTTTTACATAATAAAAAAGTGCTTTGTATAAGAACATTATATTATCTGTCGTGCTGTACCTTTATTTATGGAAAGCCTGAATTGAAATACACTACAAATTATTTGCAATAAATATCAAAAGAAGCATACATTTTTAAATAATTTGACATTTAAGAGCCCCTCACACATCACAGTTGACATCTTGATACTTATCAGGCACAGCCAAGCATTATTCTGATTTTTGCCAAATAAAATGGCCGGTTAATTATTCTATGGGGTTGCGACAGAGAGCCAGTAAATTTGATGAAGGTGTTTTTGTGGCTAGAGGCGACTAATTTCGAATAAAAATAGCCTTCAAAATGTCTATGGTTGCAAGTATGAAGGTCACAACCCGCCTTAGAAATTTCACCGTTACTATAAACAGCTGATGTTTGACAGGTCGTTAGAAAATGTTTGCAATTTATGAAATGTAAAGAATGTTAGGAGTGTTGACGTTAGAAATAATTGGAATTCCTAAAATTGTCATATAAGAAATGCATAGGGGGATTTTAAGAAAATTGATATTAAAGTAGTTAGAATGAACCGAAAATTCTGAAAATCAATAGGGTTCTAAGTTAGAAGTAATTATTCAAGAAAATCAAAACCGCAAGTCAATCAGAACTTTCGTTCTAGAGTTATCGGGCCGGCATACATATACACAGACGACCAGACGAAAATTTTTTTTTGCATTTTTGGAACCAGAATGATCGAAAACATAAAAAAAAGGGGGTAAGAAAATTTTTTCGTCTGCACGAATGCAATACTGAAGCCCCATAGAAAGGACCTCAGTAATACACCTTAAATTGTATCTCGATAGTTTTTGTTCTGAAATTAATTTGTAATTGAGATTCTTTCCCCGGTCAAGAAGTAAATACCGACTTACCAAAGTTTCACGTGAAAATTACGGTGTTCTTACCTGAAAAATAAAATGAAAATATTTTAGTAATATATAATAGGTAAAATTAAAATTACGATTTAGATTTACAATATAAAACAATTAATTTAACGCAATGCGAACCAGTTTCTCAAAGCAATCCATTCTATTTTTTTTTTGTTCGTAATCAAAACAGCAGATATACAGCATGTCGCAAAATTCTGCACCACATGGAAATGTTTGATTCCTCTGAATCTCACAAAGATATGTATTTCTTTGAAAGAAGAAATAAATAAGAAAGAAGAAAGAAAAAAAATTAAAAATTAAAAAATTAAGAGTAAAGTAAAGAACTCAGCATACCTTTATTGCAAAAACAGACAATTAAATTTTAGACCGTAGTTTATGTTACAAGGACGAAAAGTTGAGTTTTTCTGGCTACTACAAGGAGCTTGCCTGTCAAGACTCGACTACGTCTTGACAGGCAATACGAGGGAGTCCGAAAAAAAAACACTTCGTCCGTGTTTCATGCATTGTTTTTTATTCAAATGTGCTTAGATATTAAAAATATATAGAAAACTAAATCTGAAATGATATTTCCAATAATTTTTCCTTAACTGAGTTGGCTATGGGAACAGTTGAACAATGTCTGTCGTGTAAATGTGCTCATGTCTAATTAATTTAATTATCTAGTATATTAAAAATTGGTGTCAAAAAAACAATTACAAACATGAGTAGTAACGAATAATTCATTACGGGCACCCCCCAGAAATTAGAGACGCGGCAAATTTGGCGTCATTGAATTTGATTCCAAAAAAATCAAAAATGGTAGGTATACGAAAGAATCTACCTCAGATTTGAGAATTCTAATCGGTATGCAACACTTTATTACTTAACTTTAGAGGCTATGGCCGATAAAGTATTTTTCTACAAACGTCAGTAAAAGTATAATTTTTAACGCATGCTTTCTGTGTCTAAAATTCCATTTTATGACACTGGTGTTAAAAGTAAATCAAGTGCTAAAAGTGATTCGGTCGATGTCCTTCACTCTTTCGCTTTAAAAAAGCCACAAGCTTGTAATATCTGCTTATATCATGATTATTTATGTTCCTTCGGCGTCGTGTTCCAAACTTCCCTTCTCACAAAATAAAATATTACTTTTAGCACTTATATCATAAATAACTATTATGAAGTATATACAAATGTTCTACTTTTTCACTATGTTTTCTGTCTGAAAAACGACGTTTTCTGACACATTTGTAATTTTATTCATAAATCGATCAGTTTTACATCTTTGTAAAAATATTGAATTTTTATTAACAAATTTATAATAAAAAAATATCGCGACGAATTGATAACCTCCTCCTTTTTTTGAAGTCGGTTAAAAAAAAGTGTTGTAAAAATAAGAACTAAAACGATATCAAAGTAAACGCGATAAAAATCAAAAAAAGTAGTTTGAGCGACTATATATCAGTCCGTTTTTATCCAAAAAACTTTTTTAACCCACAATTTTAAAGAAAATTTAATTTATTAACAGACTTCAAAAAAGGAGGAGGTTATCAATTCGTCGCGATATTTTTTTTTTATGTATGTTCAGCGATAATTCTTTAACACGGTGTTTGATTTCAATGATTCTTTTTTTGTTAGAAAGGGGGTACTTCAGGGGTGGTCCATTATAAATTTGGTCAAAATCTAATAATTGGGCCCATGAGAAATTCTTCAAACTATTCATTTTTCATGTATGTTTAGCGATAATGCTTTACCACCTTGTCCTATTTTTATGATTCTTTTTTTGTTAGTAAGGGGGTACCTCAGGGGTGGCCACATATAAATTTGAATAAGATGTGGTGACGGAATCTGCACGTTTTTGAAGTCGGTTTTTTTAAATTTTTAATTTAGATCACTTGTTTTTTTATATGAAGCAAT
Source organism: Psylliodes chrysocephalus (assembly GCA_927349885.1). Classification (NCBI taxonomy): domain Eukaryota; kingdom Metazoa; phylum Arthropoda; class Insecta; order Coleoptera; family Chrysomelidae; genus Psylliodes; species Psylliodes chrysocephalus. The sequence goes on from OV651816.1 coordinate 8,163,822, forward strand.
ACCTATTCCTATTTCTGCTCAGAAAACGCAAAAATAAAAATGGTAAAATAAAACAAAAAATAGATGTATTCCTTTTTATATATATATATATATTTTTTTACATAAAAATAAAATTTAATGATTTATTTATTTATGAAATCGCATTCTATGGAAAAAATTCCTATAAACTATACCTGAATTTTGCTTTGTTTTCAAATTAAAATTTAAAAACTATAAGGGTTGCATCTTCATCCCTCTCTCCAAATTTCACACTTTAATTAAATATCACTCCACAGTTTTTTTTATTTTTAATGACCGTCTGAACGATTCATTGAATAAAAACTAATGATGGTGATCGTTCCCTTCTATATCACATAATAAATAGCCTGGTAATATAATTTCATTTGTCAAAATTTTAAAAATAATTATTAAATATAATATTTTTATTATAATTTTACAAACTTTTGTTTATTACTCAGCATTAAGGTAAAATTTTAGCCGTAACAGATAATTTGTAAAATTTGTAAACTGGAGATCAGTTGACTTGTTTACCTTTCTAACCATTGGAATACCTTTAAAATGCTCTCAATACCTTTTATTGTGTATTACTTCTTGGCGGTTTCACTCAGACAGTTATATGAAGGAATGATCGATGACTTCGATTTTTAATTACCTAGACTTGGACAAGATCGTCCTATTTGATATTTATTTTGATGTTGAAACAAGTTTTCTTTTTTTAACTTACCCAAAAACTAACGCAGTTGAAAAACCTTTTTTATGAGTTGAAATATAATATATATCATTTCAAAATTTTAGGTCCTGTGTAGATTTAAGAAAAAAAAAAGAAACTTTTTAAACTGTTTGGATGGCAAAGCTACAGCTAGGAGTCTATGACTTTTCTAGGTCTAGAACCATAAAGAAAGTGTAGTAACTAAATACTGAAAACTATGAGAATACAGAAGTTCGCAGTATAGCAAGCTTGATCTAAAACTAAAGAGTGATTCACAAAAAATGTTTCTAAAGTAGGCCATGATTGAAAAAGACAGATATAGGAGTCATGTCTGTGATAACTAGGCACGTTTCTGAATAAAGCTCAAACCGATAGTCTTAGTGCGATACGAAGTATCCACTCGATGTGTGCAGTATACTTTGTTTTCTATACCCACATAAATATTAGCTTCTGTTTACGCCTACTTCACTTCACTCCACATTAGAGTGTGTTTCAGATAAGTAACTGTCAAGATTTGTTTGGTTCTATCATGTTCCTCTTCCATAACAGTTTTGCTTGGATACTTTGACAACTGGTTCCGGTCATCCCATTGGCGAATTTAAAATTAAGTACCCGAATTGACAATTGGATCCCTTCATCCCACTGGCGATTTTCAATTTAAGGGCCGGAATGATTTTTTATGACTAATTGTGTTCCAGATCCATTAGAGAAAGATAGAAAACCATAGACAAGATGTGACCAAACAGTGTCGTCTTTTTAGGTATATAGTTTGTACGCTTTGTTTGGATTTTGTTGTGCGTCATTGTGGAAATTTTTTAGTAGATATTTATATTTTTTTCTGTAGTCTGTTGTAAAATATTCAGAAAAATGGTTGTTAAATATGTTGTTTGTGGTAGAAAGTACTTTAAAGGTAGGTAAATAGTGCTTAATTATTATTAGTTTTTTTTTATAAAACTGGTTCGTTTCTGCCGTTTATACCATACATTAATATGGTTGATACTATGTATGTATGTATGTATCGTACATGCCCTAGGAATATCAACAGAGATTGGGGGTTAATAGTAGAATTTACTATACACATTTTAAAAAACTTAATTTATTTTTTCATCCGATGGTAGAGTATTTTTGAAACAGTGAGTTTAACTTACTTCTATTGACAAAAAGGAGAATGATCAGGATACTTTATTAGATGTACAACCTGACCCATCTTCAGAAAAAAGGTACTGTATTATTCATTTACGTAGCACTTACACTGATCTGTATTATTTTACTGGATATGATATAGGCTATATTTAACATACTAAAAACCGTTCCACCAAGGAGACCGGAAGTGCAACAATGCTGGCCGATTTGGGCAAATTATGGTGGGTTCACAGAACTGAAATTTGGGATAATTTGACATACCTAACCTATAATTTGATTAGTTTTTCTTCTTATTCTTCTTCTTTTCCTTTTACGGGCGATGTCCTTCGGGAAAATTCACCCATGATTTGATTTTTTATGAAAGAAAATATAATAGTGGAAACATGAAGCATATTGTGTCTTCAGGAATGAACGTTTATTGTTTATTTCATACTCTTTTTACTTTGTTTTCCACAATAAAAACATCTCATCGTAGCTTGTTGACACAATTAAATGACAAATGTGATGACAAATGGAAATAGAGGTTACGTTAAATAACATCGGGTCCGCCATATTATTTGCCCAAATCGGCCAATTTTTCGGAACGTTTTTTAGGGGGCTATATCCTATCCAGTAAAGTAATACAGATCAGTGAGCACTTACAGAAAATAATTTCTAAATAGTAAAGTAAATCTAACCTAACACAAACAACTGTAGTGCGTCAAAAAAATATAAAATATTATAAAAAGGAAAAAACTCTACAACACTACAAGAAAAACTTAGACGTTCAGGAGTTGCAAATCTGAAGTCTCTTTTTAGTGCTTAAATATTAAAATTAAACGCACTTTGTCCGTAATTGGATCTGTGTCTTTTTACATTCAAAAGTGATCTATGCTGAGTCCGTCGGACAGGAACCAATAGTTCAAATCTTTCAAGTAGTGGTCCGCACTTGATAGAACTACCTATTAATTTAGTCAGGAATTTAGCCAGGAAGGAGTAAAGCCTGCTTTCTTCTACATTTGCTTTCTTCTGCATTCAAGGTTCTGCATGCCACAAAGCAATAATCTTGTTTAATAACATGTGTTATGGCTATGAATTCGGTGTTTAAAGAACAGGTATTTTACGAATTTATGTTGCCTTTTAATTCTATTGATATTACAGGTGTAAATAGGATGTCAAATAAAATAGTATTCCAGGATACTTATCAAGATAGTTTACTCATTCATCTGAGGAGTGTGCAGCCAGAATTCACTTTCTGGATTTGTCGGCCATTATTATCAACTTTGACCATCAATCCTACTGATATTATCGTACCAACTTAAATTTGACTTAACTTGGCCACCATGAGAAAAATATGAAAATTTCTGTATTGGGCGTAAAGCCGAATTCAGAGATCTGTTCCAAAAGATTTTAAAATTATATATTATTCTCAAAACACCAATGATTTTAGTGATGAATAACACCGGCCGACACGATTTTTGGGTCTGACTTCTGCATGTGAAATTTTGAATCTTCCTGTGTTACAAATAATGGAAAAAATAATTTTTCTGATCAAAGTTAGCTTTTGTAGAAACTATAGCAATTTTTCTAATTTTTAACAAAAATGACTGATTTTTATATTTTTTTAAAATTATATTTTTAATTACGATTAACAAAGTTTTTGTTGAACATCAAAGTCATTTTAATTTAAAAATTGTGCTAAATAATAGTATATAAAACTGAAATAACAAAAAATCAAGTTTAGAAATGAATATTTTTAATAGTTCTCTTATGTTTGTATGGGCTTTCTCATATTAAACCTCAAATGTAATCTCTCATCATATTCTTGTTATACTGCTCTTGGTAACGTTGTTCAAAGTCCATCATATCTAGGTGAAAACGTTCCTCTTGCTCCTAGAGAAGGCACCAATATTGTCTTTAAATTGATCCAGGTGAGAATGTAGCATATGAAGTTTATAGGTTATTCTGCAGCCCATAATTTTAAAGATTTTAAGCATAGTTTCAATATAGACAGTAGCTCTGTTGTTACCAAGAAAACCATTAACTACTGCCTTTAGTCTTGCTAGGGCTTGTTTTTCAGCATTGATGAATTTTGTGAAATCATCACTGCTCATTGTTTGGTTTATTTGTGTTCCGACGAAAAGACCCGCTTTTACTTTAGCTTCAGACAATTTGGAAAACAATCCCTTTAAATACTCAAAGACTTTAGAATTGAAAACCATAGCTTTTGCAAATTGCTTCATTAGTCCCAATTTTATATGTAATGGTGGCATCAATTTGGGCTTTACAATTGGTTGCGACTCGACATGTTTTCCTATGTGAAATTCGACTTGATCAGGCCATACACGCCGTTGGCAATGTAATGAATCTGATTTGCTATCCCATAAGCTAAGATTATTCCCATCAGAAAACCAACCATCTTAAAATTGTATATTACTGGCCAATTGTATTATGTAAATTTTAACTTTTCCAGTATCATTTCCACACTATCGTAACTCTCCTTAATCTCTGCAGAATGTGTTACGGGAAGACTAGGAAATTGATTCCCGTTGTTAAGAAGAACTGCTTTTAAGCTTCTAGGAGAGCTATTGATAAAAAGCCGTTAGTCAGAAGGTATGCATGGTATTCCGATTTTCTTGAATAAATCAGTCACGCTATTACAGTAACACGAAAATATTTTATGGCGCTCTCTCTGATCAGTTATTTTCCCATCATCTTTAATCGTCAACCTAAAATCTCTGCTTTATTCTTGAGTAAGTTTAAGTCTCGTAGTGAATTCTGTTGAACTACCTAATGAAATGTGGTTCAAAACTCTGCGATGTATTCACTACTATCGGTGATAATAAGCGGCGTATTGGATTCTGTTAAACTTTGCAGCGATTGAATACCGAAGTTACCTAATACTGTATGAGATGGGGCGGGAAAATTTTTACTATGAAATATTGGAGACGACGTTGAAGGAAGATCAGGATAAAAAATCTTTTTAGCATTTTCACCAGCTCGGCGCTTACTTGGATTAACGACACAAAAATAACAATCTTGCACATGATCACTAGGTTTCGTCCAAAGTCTTGGCACTGCAATCTTCATGTGTCGATTTTCCCCTTGATACCAATAACAAAAACAACTAATGTAATTAAAGTTTTATGCAAAAAAAATAATAAATGCTAATGTAGAACATTAATATGTTTGATATTTTTAAAAATTTTTAATTTTAGTTTTTTACCTTCTAAAGTATTTTTGCAATTAACACAGGCAAACTGAGGTACCCATTTTTTTTTATCTTAATTCCGGATTTTAAGGATAAAATAGGCTTCTTAAGCTTCGCAAAGCTTAAAATTTGTAGCCAAAACAAAATGATTGCTTCTTACTTTAACAAATTCACAGCAAATAAAACAGAATGTGCTAGAGAAGTAAATACACTGCTGTGCCCTTCATAAATAATATGCAATTTGCTATGGGGATGATTAAAGTGCTACCATCTATTAATGAATTAAAATCTTTAAAACTTACTTATTGGCGTATATCAGACAAAAGTAAACTTTAAAAGCTAAAAATGGAAATTTAAGTGTTTTTTGATGTCTAGAAATAGAATCCCAAAAAAAAATTATTTTTTTCTCGACTTATAACTGAGATATCCTACTTTGGCTACTATAAGAAAATAATAGTTTCATTGTACCGATTATTCATTTTAATGGAAGAGGCGGTAAGTCATCTTGGCGTTCGTCAGCCGTAGCCATTCTGAATGAATTCCGTACCTCGATTTCAATGAGTCAGTCATTCGAGATCCGAGTGTAAACAAAACGGATACAATGCAGGATGTGGGTCAGTTGTTTCGAAGACGAACTTCATTTTTATTAACTGTGTTGCTGCATGCCGCTTTTGCCTCGTCCGCTTCTTCCATGGCACATCAACATCGCGATTAACCGATTCTGATTATGAAGTTATTTTATCGACTAGACACTTTTGTTGTGTATTTGGGACGAGTGAATTTTCCGTTTTTATCATAGAAAGAAGAGAATACAATTTGTACAAGTCCTATTGAACTAAAATTGGTACAAGTAAAACGAAAATGTACTAATATTATAATACAGAAAGTAGCCATATGTGAGTTTGGGGTATACACTAAATATCTTTATATGATATGTAGTACAGTGAAGGTCCAAAAAGTTAAAATACAGGTAGGAATGAACAACATATAGACCATACATGGCAAGTGCAGTTAAAAAAAATACAACTCGAGTGGATAATTCATATCGCACTAAGCAGAATATAGCTGAAAAGAACATATCATTAGAAAGTCGAGCGATTCTGATTCTTCTGCTTTTCTGGGTTTCAATGTAAATTATTATAAAATAGAAAATACAACCAGATTGTAGCGATACAGAAGGAAAGACTCTTTATGAGGAAATCGTTGTTCGTTGGAAATAATTTGTTAGAGGGTATGGCCAAGGATTAGCAGAAGAACTTTTCAATAATTACAAAATTCCGGCTAACTGTCAAGAAATTCAAGCATGCTTGCCAAAACTAGCGCAGGAACACGAGCGGTTCATATTGGCACTGTAACAACAACTAGTGCATGTAGCAGTGTAAGTGGTTATTTAAAAAAAAAATATTGTTTGTTCTAGAATATTCAGACAATCACAAAATTTAGGTAAAAGCCTGTCAATTATTTAGCAATGTTCATCATGCCGTGTCAGCTCATGTCCTTCATTTAAAATTGGAGGAATATTGAGAACATTGCAACTCCACACTAGAGATGGGTGCCTCTTAGGTTTCTTACAGGCTTGAAAAAAATATTAAACAAGGCCGATTGGTCTTAAGTTGAGTTAAATGAATAGTAATACAATTTTATTTAAAACAATCGAACCATGTGTGAACATCTCAATAAATCTAATTAAAAATTATAACAGTGCACTTGGATGCGTAACCTTATCAACACACAAGGCAGTATTTTATGCTTTAAAATGTCTTGCTAAAGATGAAACAAATTTTTGTGGGAATTGTGGGAGTTGTGGCATATTTTAGTATTTTAGGTCAATTGTAAAAAGATTTAATTATACGGAAATAGATTTGTTTGCCACAAAAATAAATTAGAAAATATTCAAGATATATTTCATGGTTTCCAGACCCAGAATCTGGATACATTTAGTTTAGATTGGACAATGTCAAGACATTACTTTTATGTCTTTCCTGTTTTTTTGCTATTATCAAGTTCAAACCAGAAAAATGTTTATTATCAAGTTCAAAGCAGAAAAATGTTTGCTTATCTCTCCTTTTAGGAAGAGCCATCCACTCCACAACAAGATTTCCCTGGTGGCAGGGAAATTGTTCGAAGATTTTAAAAAAACCTTCCTGATGGTGAAATACATTATGAACGGTACAATAAATCTAATATTAAATACTTAATGTAAAGTCAGCGTTAAATTTAAAATTTAACATACAAAACTCCAATAAATAAAAAGTTGAAGGGGTTTTAAGGAACTTTGAAAAATGATCCCCTTTAGAGACTTAACGTTTCGAAGAGTTGAAACATAAACTTGTTACACTTATGGCTTTAATTACCATCAGCCATCAGAGTACAGTCTCTTCCTAAATTAAACACCAATATATCGTTAAAAAGGATAGAAATTAAAATTTTTTATAGAATAAAGATAAGACATATTATCAAGGAAATACAATTGTCTCGTAATAAGGAGCAACATCTCATATTGACTAGTTAATGCCACTCATCAAGATGTGCTGCATTTAGGGTAGGTAGAAGTATTGAACAGATAAGAAATATTGTAGGTTAGGCACCTTCTTTTAAAACATTTTTTAAATTTTAAAATATAACTACAAAAGAACGCTAACACTGTTATTGATTAGGAAATTAAATGAATTATTTGACCTATTCCTAAATTATGATCATCAAATAATTTTATTATTCTCATTCACTTTTTAGTAAGTAGTCATAAAATTAGCTATAAAAGTAAATATTGGATAGTTAGGTTTATAATGTTTATATAAATAATTATTCAGAAAATTACGATCCAAATAGTTTAAGAAGTTTCTTCTTTTTCTCAAATCTACACATGACCTAAAATTTTAAAATTATATATCTTTCAACTAAATAAAAGTTCGTCAGTTACATTAGTTTTATTATGATTTTATTTGGGTAAGTAAACCGAAGAAAACTTGCTACAATGTCAAAATAAACATTAAATAAGACGATTTTGCCGAAGGCTGAGTAATCAAAAATCGAAGTTATCGATCAGTCCTTCATCTAACGGTCTGAGTGAAACCGTCAAGGATTAATACAACATATTGAAAGCATTTTAAAGGTATACCTGCGGTTAGAAAGGTAAAAAGTCAACTGACCTTCAGTTTACTAATTTTACAAATTATCCGTTACGCCTATTATTTTACCATAATACTGAGTAACAAGCAGAAAATCGTATCTAAAATTATAATAAAAATATAAATTTCATTATATATTTTTACGCACGATTTGTGTAAAAAAATTGAAGTTTTAAAATATTCTTTTTAGAGCAGTTTTATTATTATTATTATTATTATTATTATTATTATTGCAATAAGTAAAGGTACACGAATATTTTTTTTACAAGTAGACCAGGAAAAGTGAATAAAAAAATATTGTATTAAAACTAGATTAGACTAACATATATTCAATGCATTGCCAAACAGGAAATAGAAGATGTATAGCAACAAAACAAGATATACTAACAAACTAATGTTCTTTTGATGAGAATAATTAAAGAGATTATTTATTTACACACACCAAAAAGTATGTTAAAATATTAAATATATTTTATCATAATTAAGAACTACCTATTAGTGTCTAATTTTTTGTATTTGAATGTGATTGTTGCCAACCATATGGTATATTTATTTGAAGATTTGTGCTAGTAACTTCAATAACAAATAGTCTAATTATTGTACTCATTACTTGTATAGAAATTGATGAAAGATTAATTTATTTTCTATTAAGAGTTCATAATAATATAATGTCCAACAAATCGTAAAGTCATTACCGAGTTTTTTATTAAATGAAATTAAATAAAAATAATTAGTAAATTGAGGCGAACTAGTTACAATATGGCACACTTTCATAAATAATATAAAATCACAATTAAAAACAATCTTAATCCCGAACAGAACCAATATATGGGCATTAGATTGTTTATTTCAGAGTCTTTAAGATTTACAAGATTGACAGATCTGTTCACTCTCTAATATTGTGGTAAATGAATGGCAAATCTCATCTTTTTAGTCTTCGGTATTATAGAAAGGAATCAGAAGAACATTTTTGGATGATTATGCGCAATATATAAGAAATAGTTTTTAAAAACAGAAACTATCTTGATTTACATTTTAATCCAAGAAAGTATTACAGTTCAAGGGCGTAGATAAGGGGGGGGGGTAATGGAGGTAATTACCCCCCAAGCCATAGTCAACATCATTATTTTTTTAAACGTTATATTAAACAAAAATAGAGAGATAAAATAAATACAATAAAACAAAGAGTTTCTCAAACATAGTCATTTATAATAATAATATTCCTGCAAATTGAAAATTAAAATATATGTACAGGATCCCATTAGTGCGTAATTGTTCAGTATCTGTATCTGTAACGTGCGGAGGGTGGGTTACCCCCACGGCACTTACTCTTCACTAGGCCCATTGTGCATCCTCCTAAGATGATAGGCACCTCCTAGCTCGTCAGCCAGCCTACAGATTTAATGTAGTTGACAACGTCGCCAAGAGGTGCTTCTCTTATATCGGCCGGTGTTAGCCGATACTCGCCGAACACAAATCTTCTAAAAAATGAGAGCGTCTTGCAATCGTAAAGGATATGCTCGATGGTCTCATATTCTTGTTCGCACCCTCTGCAGAGTGCGGATTCTGACAGCCCCATGATATGGAGATGCTTCCGTACTTGGCAATGACCAGTCAGAATGTCTGTAACTATTTGTTTGCTGCAGTGTTGTCAGGTCAACTTAAGAGCTCCCTGGCAACTTTGCAGTTTCTTGTTTCATCCCATCTTTCCTTGAATTTCACAAGGGAATGTTCTTTAATTAGGTCTGTCACTAGCGATTTTGTCAGGCCAATAGAAGGGCCAGGTCCAAAAAGTATTTGGTTGGCTGCTTTCTTGGCTAGTGAATCGGCAAGGCGGTTACCTTTCGATGGGGCGTGACCTTTGATCCATCTTAAGGTGACCACATTGTTGATGGATACTTCGGCCAAAGCTTCATGACATTCTAGTACTAACCCTGAATAAATTCGTGGTCTGTTCAGGGTGAGTAGTGCTTGTCTGCTATCTTTATAGATAGTGATATTATTTCTGGTTATTTCTTTTGCTGCTATGATAATCCCTGTTAGCTCTGTTTGAACTACACTGGCACTATTGCTCACAGCCCATTTTATGTTTAGGTTTAAGAATCTGGAGTATATTCCGCATCCTGAGCCTTGGTTTGTTTTAGAACCGTCGGTGTAGATATGAATCGTACCTGCCACTTCTGGCTCTTCTATTTGTTCTATTATAACTTTATATGGCTTATGGAAGATATATCTCGGTGGGATGGAGTCCATGTTCGCTTGAAATAGTGGGAGCGTATCGAGCGCCTCCTGCCAAAAGCGACGTCTCGCCTCACCAGATCCTATATCAGGTTCTATTCCGACCGTGCGGAGGCGTGTCATTGTCGTCAGAGCAACCTCCTTGATGTAAATATCAAGGGGAGTGAGACTAAGTATGACTTCCATCGCTCTAGTCGGTGTTGTTTTCATGGCTCCTGTTATGTTGAGATATGCTGTTCTTTGAATTTGTTCTAGTTTACGGATAGCTGTTAATTTTTGGGTTTTCGGTACTTAAACAACTGCACCGTATGTTAACATAGGTCTTATGATAGCCGTGTAAGTCCATGCGACTACTCTGGGGGAGAAATCACAGGTGCGTCCCACAGTACGGCGGCATTGTTCATAAGCAATGTATGCTCTTTTAACTATGTTTTCTAAATGCGAGTTCCATGTTAACTTGCTGTCAAAGGTGAGACCTAGGTACTTTACCTCTGTCGCAAAGTTTAGTTTTGTGTTTAGGAGTTCTGGAGGTTTTAATTCCATTTTCATCTTTTTCCTTGTGAAAAGGACCATTTCTATCTTAGGATTGAGAGACAGTGAATGGTCCTTGCACCACTGTTCTATAATTTTTAGAGCTACTTGCATTCTTTCGCGGAGTATGTTCTCAAAATTCCCTGTTTGCAAAATGACCAGGTCATCTGCACATGCGATTGTGTAGTGACTGTCATTATTGAGGCGGCTGATGAGGGTGTCGAGGATCATATTCCACAGTAGAGGTGAAAGAACCCCTCCCTGTGGACATCCCCTCGCAACCAAGCCTCTTATATTAACATCTTCTACACTTATGTTTACTGCTCGCTTTGAGAGCATGTTATGTATCCACCCACTAACCATTTGTGGAACATTCCTGTTGGTTAGTGAGTGTATTATCTTTGGGAAGGTGATTTTATCAAAAGCACCTTCTATGTCTATGAAAACACCCAAGGCGGACTCCTTATTGTCCAGGGATCTTTCTATCCGGCCAGCAACTAGATGAAGGGCTGAATCAGTAGATCTGCCTGGGGTGTATGCATGTTGGTTTGGGTGTAGTGGTGTTGTTGTAATCACCGCATCCCTTATGTACCTTTTGCATAGTCTTTCCAATGTCTTCATGGAAAACGATGTCAGACTAATTGGTCGATATGTTTTTGGGACAGTGTAATCCATCCTTCCAGGTTTGGGTATAAATACCACTTTTACCTCTCTCCATTTTTTGGGAATATACCTCAGAGCCAACGAGGATCTGAATATACCCACCAGGTGCGGTGTGAGTTCTTCCAGACCCCGCTGAAGTAGGGCTGGATAGATACCGTTCAGTAATTCAATTTGTATTATAGACATGCAAACAAGTTTCGAATGAAAGTTATATGGATTTGAAAAATACATATTTTAAAAATATTTTTGTATATACAGGGTGTTGCGTTTTTGCCTGACAAATAAAAATGTATATTTTTTAAAAGAACACCCTGTATTTTATTTTATTTTATTTTTAGAATGGCTTGAGAATATTGTATTTAACCCTAAAATGTTTTTAAAAAATATTTCAGTTTTGTCAAGGAATTAATTTTTTTTTAAATTATAGTATGATGCAAATCCAAAATTAAATTATCATAATTTAGGTAAGTTTACATTGATTTCAAAATTGTTTAATATACAGACTTATAAAATACTAAGCTAACGAATAGAAGTGATACAACTGGTTTATTTTATTATTTTATACAGTGTTTTGAAACATGTCTTAAATATGGCTAATTTTGAGTTCAATTTACTCAATTTTTTCAAACGCAACACACTGTATATTATCTTTGCATAAAATTCCTTATAAATTTGCATACACAACAATACCAATGTGTTAGTCAATAACATATATACAGGGTGTCCCATTAGTGCGTAATTGATCGATAGCTGTTTTATTATTAGAAATGCGAAGAAATGTTTAATATAAAAGTTGTATGGCCATATTTATCTAATATTCTTAAATATACAGAGTGGTCCATAAACGAGGTGCTGATCAAATTTATACTTTTTTAAAGCAAACACCCTGCAGGTAGTAATACATATTTGATTGTTTCACATCGTCAAACAATTTTAATTGACTTCATTCATTTGCTATGTTGTATATAGGGTGTTTCAAAACGTGAGGTTACGATTTTCTTAATTTTTTAAATGGAATACTCTGCATTAATTAATTGGTAGTATAACATATAGGGTATTCCTTTTAAAAAAATGAGAAAATCGTTAGCCCTCATTTTAAAACACCCTATATACAATATAGCAAATACATGAAGTCTATTAAATTTTTTTGACGATGTGAAAACAATTAAATATAAAAAAATATAAGTTTGGTCAGCCCTTCCTCTATGGACCACCCTGTATATTTAAGAATATTTATTTAACATGGTCATACAACTTTTATATTAATTTGTTTTTCCTATTTCCAATAATAAAACAGCTATCGATCAATTACGCACTATTGGGACATGTTGGTATCGTTGGAAGAGGTAAATTTATAACGAATTTTATGGCAAAATATTATACAGTGTGTTGCATTTAACAAAATTGAATAAATTAAACTTACAATTTAGCCATATTTAAGACATGTTTCAAAACACTCTGTATAAAATAAATCAGTTCTGTCACCTCGGAAATGGAATGGTCTACAAATATCAACCAAAAGTCCCTTTTTTGTGACAAATGGTGTGATAAATAATAATTAATTTTAAGTTTTATGAAATATAGGGTGTTCAAAAAGTTTTGAATAAAATTGTTTCCTTAGCCCTTGATTCTACGCCAATGGGTTATGGTAATTTATCGAAATAGAGTGTGTTAACTAATAATTACGATTAACTTACATATACATATTTTTAAGTTAAAGTCTTTACTGTAAGGGAAGATATTTAAAAAATATGTATTTATGAAAATCACTTTATCAACCTGTAGAATGAAAACTGGGATGTTTATAGGAAAATTATATTTAGCTTTTCTTTATAATTCGTTAAGATATACAAATCCCCAAAATTACGGTACTTTATTCTGAATAAATAAATAAAAATTAAAAACTTCATTATAAAACTCATTCGTTTTTCTGGAAATATACATAAGAATTCTAGACGTTGCAATGTTACCATATTTTAAGATAACACGCTACGCTTTTACCAGTAATGTGAGTGTTACCCCCCCAAGAAAACAACCTAGCTACGCGCTTGTTACAGTTGCCCTTTTTGACATAACCTGTGATTTTTTAGAAGAATGTCTAATATATAAAATAATAGAACCGCATATAATTACTTATTATTTTATAATATTAAATATATACTAGCTTTAACAATTTTAGCTATTCATTTTGTGAGACTTAACAGTTTTGTCTCTTAAAACTATTAGGTAATAGTTTAATTATAGCTTTACCATTTTTATCTATGACTGCCGCACTGTCAATATCAGTATTAAAAACTTGAATATCTTTTATACTTTAGTTAAAAAAGGAAAATATTACTTACCTTTGTATAATATTAAATTAGCTTTAACAATTTTATGAGACTTGACAGTTTTGTCTCTTAAAACTATTAGGTAATAGTTTAATTTAAACTTTAATATTTTTAGCAATGACTGTACATACTGTCGGTATCAGTATCACTTAAAAAACTTGAATGTTTTCGATGTTCTTATGGAACATTTTGGTTTATGCATTACAATCTTGTCATTAAACCCCCCTTTTTTCTGTTCAAATGATCATTTGTATCACTACTATTACTAACCAGTTTTTAAGTTCACTCAAGAAAGCAAAATAAAGTAATGAAATGAATACGTAGGGTCTAAGCAGGTAACGTAGCGGCTGATAAGATAGTGTTTTTTGTCTATTTTTTGGTGATACACTCTTTAAAATTCTGCTCGATAAAGTGTAATAATGGTAATACAAATATGTAATATCTATTTGCACGAGTAGACGAAATATAATATACACGTAAAAAAGAATACGCTTGATCAGCTTTAAATTATTATATCATTAATTAGTTATTATTAATTATAAATAACTGTATCATAAAAACATACCAATATGCAAAAAAGTATTTTTTTGTACCTTTAATTAATTATTAATGAATATAGAATGTAAAAGTTTGCACATAGGTATAAACTGGAGCTCACGTTATTATTTTACGTTGCACCATATATGGGTTAAGTGTAATTTCGCCTACATTTCACCGATTTGGGATTAAACAATCACATATCTAGGTGTGTAATAGACATGTTGGCATTTCGTCCAGAATTTGCATTTTAATGTAAATGAGTATATGACCTGTTCTAAAATTCTAATATTTTTTATAAAAACAAAATAAATAACCGGAATTATAGAAATATGAAACCTACGTGATTTTATAACATACTGGCTGTTTCTTTTATTATATATGACAAAATTTTATGACCTAATATCGAAACGAAACGTTTCTTTGAAATCAAAAATCAAGTTTCTGTAGACTTTTTTAGACCACTGTAATGTTCTCCAAATTAGTCAATGTTTCTCCCAATTGGTCGTCTTAATAACTGTTACGATTTGCTTGATGTTGACATATTACAAAAGAAACGCGCCATATATAAAAAGTGGGTAAATATTTAATAAAATTATCTTTAACTTTTGGTACCGGTTCAATTACCTAAAAATGTCCGCTATACGAGGTGGTTTTGATAATTACATAGCCTACTGTAATATTTATTTATGCAACCGTAATATTCAAATAATCCTTAAATTCTAAATTTCAATGAAACAAAACTTGTTATAAACCGTCATAAACAGTTACGCTATTTGATTTTACATAAAGAAACATTACTCTACATACTTAATACAATATAGATCTAATGTACTTTTACCGGTTGGTTAAATTTAAATTGTCAGTTCCAAACAGCTATGGGTACAATTCAAATAACTGAATATCCATTTTTTCAATTCGTTGATTAAAATTAAGTTCCTTTTGTATGGCACAACTACAGCGCTCATTTGAATAGGTAGTATATTATATATATGGGATTTTTAATGATGCTTATAAATATGGTTACCGAACAATAAATTAAATGCGTCTACTCTATTGAATATTTTTACATGCCTTTTTTAGAATAAACTAATGCGTTACGTTTAATGGGGTTGTGTGTCGCATACCTTTCATATAATTTTTTTAAATTTATATTTTGTCGCAGCTTCCACCAAAATTAGCGATTGATGAAATACTATAATAAAGATGACATTACAGTAATAAATGATGGAATTTAATTATAGACTGTTTATAATTTGTAAAACAAGTTAATGCATTTTAGAAATTCATTTAGATAATTTGTGGGACATGTTTGACCTAGAAGTTCTACTGAGACAGGAGTGATTTTAAAACGTTCACGTTTTCCCTGTATTTGCTACATTCGGTTAAAATATGGCTCACAGATAAACTTTAATATACATTGTATCCCAAAAAGTTTTATACAAATGTAAAAAAAGTTTATCTTACATTTATAAAAAGGTCTTCAGCATTTAGAAATTCATAATCAAACATCAAATTTGCCAAATTAAAAAAAATCCAATTTATTGAATAAAGTAAATCAAACTCACTTAAAAATAAGTGCAATGATTTAAATTTAAGTATATTTTTTAATTCCTCTCAAAATTTTAATTAATATTTTGCTCTATATTCAAATTTAAAAGTATTTCACTTATCATAAATCATTATTTTATGCTTGAATGGATTCCCAAGTGATGCAGAACTATTAATCAAAAATATTTTTTTTGTGATAGGTAAGAAAACTTTTTCATTAGTATAAAACTTTTTGGAACACACTGTATTTATTTATGTACTAGTTTACTACAAAAAATTAAAAATATTTTTTATTAAAATGTATTTTAATAGACCGTTTCTACCATTGTTCATTTGTATTTTATTTTATATAAGGTTAAATAATAAACAGTAAATAATTTATTCATTAAAACAAACAATATTTTCTGTGCTTTATTTGGCAATAGAGAAGTTTATTTTTATTGTTTTCACAAAATTGTGTAAAATCAGAATAAAAAATTATGTATTTCATAGATCACACCAGCGTCCCTACGGTGATTTTTAGAAACTTGATTTTATTAGCACTCGTATTTTTTGGGATCGCATCGAGTGTATGTCGACAAACTAAAATTATGTTTTTCTACACCTACATGGATATTAGCTGTTCTTAGGCACAGATAACAAAACGGAAAAATAGGCATTGCGTTCAACTGAACTAATATATTTCAATAAGAATAAATTGCTGAGCGTAGCAGAATTTTATATAAATAAAAATTTCCTATGTTTATTCGGTCATGTTTTCATTTTAGCACAGCACTACATATTATGTTTCGAAAACATTTTTCCATCTTCGGGTGCAGTCAAAATTTAATAAAACTTGGGGACAATTACAAACAATTAAAAAAAAAATTTTAAATTTTTAAAATAACAGAAACCCCATCTTTCTGTTTCATCGTATGAAGGTGTATTCGAAAAAAATTTTTCATTTTTCAGAGGAAGAAAAATTAGATATAATTTTATATCCAAAGTTTTTGCTTTGCCTTCTAGGCGCACTTTACTTAATTTGATTAATAAAACACCATTGCATCCTAGCATAATTACCAATATAATTTAATACATTAAAAATGAAAATACATACATGATATCAAAAAAAAAAAAAAAAAAAATCGTGGAGGATAAAGAAGCCTTTACTGTAACATTTTTTTTAATTCGTGCTTTACTTTTCCTGCTGTTTATTTCATTTGCTTGTAATATAATTTTATTAAAATTGTTACTTAAACCCTTTAGGAAGTACCATATTGCGTGGTGGAACATGACGCAGCCTAGTGAGGGAAGAAATAGTCATCGTACCGTTTTTATTCCTGCTTCAATTTCCCTGCGGTCTAATACATTCGCTTTTTATATTTATTTTAATAAGATTATTACTTATACTGTTTTCTTGTTTCAGTAAAAACTTTTTTAAACCGTTAGGAATGACCGTATTGCGTGGTGAAATGAAACAGCCTAGTGAGGAAAGTTATATTCACTGTGCCTTTTTTCTCAAGCCTAACTTTTCTTGCTATTTATTACATTTACAATTAAATTTATTAATATAATTGATTTTTGTTCCAGAAAAATCTCTTTAAAACGTTAAGAGTGTGAATACAGTATTGTGAAAAATGAAGCAACGTGATCCACATAATATCAATCTTCTATGAATATACTAAGAGCGTTCGGCTTAAGAACCTATTGGTACGTCCTTTTTGGAATGTTCTTGGAACATGCTTATAATATACTTTGAAAGTATATCCTAGAAAGTATATACTGAGTACGTGCTTTAAAAGTATAGTAATTTTTACTGACAATTTTGAATGGTCTTGAGTTTTGTATTATCCAAGGTAAACTTAAGATGGCGCCACTTTGCCCATGTACTTTCAAATAGTTTATATAACTGACAGATCGGCGCTGCAATACTATTTCGAAATTACCATGTGAGATTCTATTCTAAAAGTGAGTAGTCTATGTATGTCGATTCGCTTCCTTACCTTTACCGTTGTGAAGTTAGTAGCCAAAAACTGGTAGCCCGTTGCCCGTTTACCGAGTACGCCCGAACAATACAGTGGCCCGTTAAAAAGGGTTTGTTTATTTCAGTTTTATGTGTTAATTAAAAACTGAGGTCGTTTGTATTTTAAATGTTGTTTTCCTTACATAAATAAATAAAAAAAATAATAAATACATGAAAAATAATATATTCATAATTAAAATTCTTAATATTCATATTATTAAAAATAAGATATCAAAGTAGAATTGATACCAAATATAAGTTTTAATACAGATAGTTACTGGCTAGAAGCATAATCACTTAACTCAAAAAAATCAATATTTGACTAAGTTAAAAATAAGATATCAAGTTGGGATTAATACCAAGTATACCTTTTATTGCAAGCAGTTACTGTCCAAAAGCAGAATCACTTAGCACCCTCGGAAGGGGTAGCAATCACACTACTTGCAATAAAACGTATACTTGGTATTAATCCCAACTTGTTATCTCATTATTAACTTCGTCAAATGTTTATTTTTAGAAATAGGGGTATGATTGCTAACCCTTTTGAGGGTGCTAAGTAATTCTGCTTTTGGACAGTAACTGCTTGTAATAAAAGGTATACTTGGTATTAATCCCAACTTGATATCTTATTTACAACTTTGTCAAATATTGATTTTTTGAAATAGGGGTGTGATTGCTACCCCTTCTGAGGATGCTAAGTGATTCTGCTTTTGGACAGTAACTGCTTGCAATAAAAGGTATACTTGGTATTAATCCCAACTTGATATCTTATTTTTAACTTCGTCAAATATTGATTTTTTGAAATAGAGGTGTGATTGCTACCCCTTCCAAAGCTGCTAAGCGATTCTGCTTTTGGACAGTAAATGCTTTCAATAAAAGGTATCCTTGGTATTAATCCCAGCTTGATATCTCATTTTTAACTTCGTCAAATATTGATTTTTTGAAATAGGGGTGTGATTGCTACCCCTTCCGAGGATTCTAAGTGATTCTGCTTTGGGACAGTAACTGCTTGCAATAAAGGGTATACTTGGTATTAATCCCAACTTGATGTGTCAGTTTTAATTAGGACAAATATTTCTTTTTTCTAAATTAGAATGTAACTGCAACCCCTTACGAGTGCATTAAGTGATTCTGCTTCTAGCCAGTAACTATTTGTATTAAAACTTATATTTGGTATCAATTCTAGTTTGATATCTTATTTTTAATAATATAAATATTAAAAATTTTAATTATGAATATATTATTTTTCATGTATTTATTATTTTTTTTATTTATTTATATAAGGAAAATAACATTTATAATACAAACGACCTCAATTTTTAATTAACATATAAAAATGAAATAAACATATGTATTGCCCTTTTTAACGGGCCACTGTATTGTTCGGGCGTACTCGGTAAACGGACTACCAGTTTTTGGCTACTAACTTCACACCGGTCTTACCTTAAGTATTCCATATAATATAATTATACCTATTTTAACGTGTATTTTGTTTATAAAAGTGTTAATTTTAATGTCTTACCATTTCTATTTAGCTCTTTTATAATTTCAAATTTTTCCTAAGGGTATAGAATTATTCTCATCTCATCATAAATAAAGATTTAAATTATGAATTCCCTATACGCTATAAGGGAGTAAATATGAGAGAAGTATGGAAATATTATGAATTAATTCACATATCAATAACATTGAATTTCAGTTCGTTTCTTTTATATTCTTCAAAAATCAAATGCGAATTTAAAACGTGCACCTGACACCTGACTTGGGTTCGTTTTACTACTCGAATACATAATTAACGTCAGGAAACTAAACTAGATTTCTGATAATAAAATATTGGTCTCACGAAATCTGTGTTAAACGCTCAGGAAATATTTAATTAGCTTCGTCAATAAATTATCGAAATAAGAACAAGTGAATGTCAAAAACATTTCGTATTCAAGGATAATTAGGAGTGTATTGATTTGTAACTGATGTAAAACAAATTAAAATACAATGAAATATTATTAAAACCAGTGGCGGATTTGTAGAGTATAACGTGAAAATTACTCTATTTATCGATCTCTTGAAATTAGTTGAAAGCAGTATTAGATTCATTCAAAATATATCGATGGTTAAAAAGGTCGTGAGCGACAAATTTTGGCAAAGTTGAGTTTTTAGAGCAACAAACATGAATATTATGCTTTATGGCTTCTTCCTGCGGCGATTTTATGTACGGATAATTTTATAAAACTGGCATTTGGAATATTTAAGAAAACAATTAAATTTTAGTTACATTATTTTATTTTTCCATTCATTTTTAATATTGGTATCATGTTTTTCCATAATTCAAATAATAAAGGTATTGTTGCTTTTTGCTGTTTTGCCTTGCATATCCCTGGCTGTTTTTTAAAAGCAAGAGATGCATGATTATTAAAAAATAAATAAACAGGTTATAATATTTCACCTATACGTTTATGTAGCTTATAATAACTCATAAAGCAGTTAAAATGATTTACTCTTCAAAGCTAAGGTGATTTAAACGTTATAGGTGATTCCTGATGAATAAGTAGTAAATTAATTTGATTGGCTGGAATATGTTTCTGTTTTATTACAGTTTTGTTAACGATTCTTTAATTATTAGTATTGTCAACCCATTAGCGATTTTCAGATTAAGCGCCAGAATTATTCGGCACTGATCAAGAGAAAGACAGGAAACTATAAACAAGCCTATAATGGCGTATATATATTTTTAAAACTATAATTTTAAATCGTCCTACTGTAAAGTTATCAAACTTCAGCTTACAACCTTTTACCTTCTAACTGTCAATATTATTCTACATGTTTGGAAAAAATTAAACGAGCCATACAGAACATCACCTATAACCTATGACATCAAGAATTGATAAAAACGTTAAAAGAATTAATGAAATCGTGCGTAACGACCGACGTTTGAGACAATAAGAATGGTTATGACTGAGGATTTGCACAAAATCTGCGCAAAAATGATACCAAATGAACAAGCAATGAAGAGAAAAATCATTTGCTATGATATCATGGAACGCTTCACAGAAGATCATGCATTTATTGAAAAAGTCATCACATGTTACGAAACGACATAGCCAAGGGCAAAAAAGTTCAAATGAGCAAGTCCAGCAGTACCTTCTACTTTGAAGTCCTGACAAAACTTAGAGAGAGGAAGAAGAGACCAGATCTGTGGAGCAACAACACGTGGATTTTGAACAAAACAATGCTCCGGCGCACAATGCGCTCTCTGTGAGACATTTATTGGCATACAAACGCATTTCAGTGCTCACCAGATCTTGCACCACTTTTATCTGTTTCCAATAAAAAGTTCATTGAAGGGAACACATTTTCAGTATATAGAAGAGGAGAAGGAAAAAACGGCAGACTTACTGAGAAAGGTGACACAGTGGAAAACTCGTAGATAGGGAAGTGAAGAATGTTAGGAGGTTAAAAGCTATTTGCAATACGTTTTTAATAAGGCAAATTTTTGAGACTAGACCTGTTATTTAAATGTCGCACATTTCACGAATTTTATTTCAATCTTGGTAAACTTACACTATACATTATTTACATTTTTCTATCGATTTCATGAACGTTTGTTTTAATTTTACTAATCACAGTAGCAATTGAAAAATCGAAGATCTTAAAAAAGTCCTCGATTTATTATTAATTAGGTCAACTCACTGGCATTCAAAGGAGCTGATGCTGGAATGTTGGGATCCAAATCAAAAACAACGATTTCGCTGAGTCTAGGAGAATATGCAACAGTGTTCTAGGATGAACTAATAGCCACACAACACTGTGCAAGAGAAATACTAAATCAGCAAGTATCAGGAAAACCTATTGCCATATAGTCTGATAGCCAAGCAGCTCTAAAGTCAATTCTCTCAACAGAAATCAAATCACCACTGGTGAAAGACTGTCTAGAACACCTAGCAGAGCTAAGTATTCAAAACAAGGTAATCCTAGCCTGGGTGTCAGGCCATGAGGGATATCAGGGCAATGAAAAGGCCGACGAATTAGCCAGAGAAGGCTCAGACAAGGCCATGACAGGCCCCTAACCCTTGAGTTGCTAAGGCATTGTGCAAGGCATCCATCAAAAAATGGACGCAAAAAGACTCTCAGGAATAGTGAAACAACTATCGAAGACTGAGACAAGCCAAAAAGTTCCCCAAGGAACCATCGGCCAAGTTCACGAAAGACCTACTGGATGAAAAGCGTCAAATCGTTAGGATCTTCTTACTAGGTCTTCTTACTGGACACTGTCGCCTTAGAAGGCACATCAAAGCTATTGAGTCTAATTAAAAAGACCAAGCTAGACGACATACTCTAAAACAAACGGAGTGTCCTACAATATATCTGAAAAGGTCGCGGTGGATAAACAACGTCCAACTCATTGTAATCTAGTCTAAGATCTGCATCATTCTCTTTGACCAAAAAAATAGATATATGCTTGTCAAGCCTGTTATATTTTTCAAAAAATATTCAGTATTATCAGGCTGAACCAGGTTATTCTCAAATTAATATAAATTTGTTTTTTTTGTCAGGCATTTTTAAAATATGACCTTTTTCAAATCCATGTTACTTTTAAATTCGAAATATCTAGCAATTACAAACTAATTGGACCCCTGTAGATTTGGATTTATTTTCAAAGTTATCATTATGATACGAAGTTTACTATACAGATGACGAGCATGCTGGAGGTACTCCTGCAATCAATTTTTTTCTTAAAAGCATAGCACTAGCCTTAGACATCAACAGATATTGCATAAACAGTTTGACAGGAAGCTGATAGGAAGCCATATATACCCCAGACAGCACACGACGTCCATTGGACGTCCATATTTTGTCCAAATAATGTCCTGAATGTCCATGAACTTTATATGGATGTCCATTGGACATCCATTTTCTGTTAACCAATGGATATACCCATTCAGACGTCCAATGGATGTCCAATAAATGTCCATGATGGACACTATAAAAATGACTAATAAATTATTATAATTCTTCTTGTATAATTTAATTATTTACAACGTTTTAATTAAAATAAATCAATTAATTTTCCCCTCCTAACGCCTCTGTTGACAAGATAAAAAAGTAAAAGGCCATTTGAATCAGACTCGAAGAAGAAAAGAAGAAAACATCCCACATGTAGCCGATAGATAATGTTTATCTGGTAAGAAAATAAGTATAATTAACATTAAATTATTTAAAAATCCAAAAATTAAGAAGCAAATCGTTTGTTTTAAACTAATATAACCTATCAATTATGTTTTAAATTTTATATTTTCGATTTACATTCAAAGAATCCCTTTCTTTTAGACCTTTTGTCAAACGATTTACCTACCTATTTAAGAAAATGGCTTTACTAAAAGCTAACTAATATGCTGCAAATTCGAGATGATGTCAACACAATTATTATTGTAACTAAGAGGTGAGAAAAAAATTCAAGTATCTATTTGTATGGCATGAGACGTTAGCAGAAGAGGCTATTTAGAAGATACAAATATTTTTAAAGAAGCTGTAAGTTTTACTTTTATTAAATAAAATAGAATCGTTTTGTAAAGTATAAGAAATAATGCATTGAAAGTGGTTTCATACGTTATTTCTCTTTAATGTTTACAAATACATATTTTTATTGCAATTTTAGATTCAGCAGTTACCAAAACCAGGGACAAGGACATGACGAACTTATGAAAAGATGTTTTGTTTCCATAATTTCTAATATCCTCTCAAAAGAATTCGCAGAGTATGATTGTATGAAAGTAAAATGGTAATTTTAAGAAATAATGAGCCGTTTTTTATATGTAAGTATAGAGGTTAAGTACATTAGTCAATGCATATTTTCATATTAGTTAATAACATTTTATCTGAAAGTTTTACATTTTTAACTATCAGTTTTGTCCGATCAGGCGTGTATTAAACAATTGATTTTAGACTCAATATTCGTATAAAATGTAGTCTGTTTTTAGCTGCTGCTGAGAGTGACAATGGTGCTACTTAAAAAGTAAGCGAAATAGCCTTAAGAAAATGGCTGAGAAGGTCAACAGAAAGGAGTGCGTATAAAACTAATACATGCTTGATATTATTTATGACAATAAAAATAAGTCCATAGTTGCAATTATTTTATTTCATATTAATATAGGTGATGATGTCCGTCAGATGTCCATAAATTGTCCAAAAGCAATACAGAAAGAGTCCATATATGGACCATTCATGGAGTCCAAATGGACGTCCAGGAGTGGGACATTTGTATAGTCTAGTGGATGTCCATTGGATGTCCTTCGGTAAAATACTGAACGTCCTTTGGACAGCCGATATGTCCATGAATGGACTTCCGATGGACATCCAATGGATTGACTTGTGCTGTCTGGGACAGCAAACATTTTTAGACGTAAAATCGATGAACGGTAGTCATCAATATTTTGAAGAATAATATCACAATTTATTGGTTGTTGCAATAAATTCTTATTATAGGATTAATACATTAGTACACTGAAACAATACTACAGCAAACATTATGCAATAAATGCAAAACATCATAAATTAATTATATTTTTCATTAATATTGATTGACTCAATAGTTGATGCGATCATTAATTTGTTATTATTTTTTAAAATAATAAATTGTTGTCATAGATCGTTTAACAACTAACATAAAAACAGCCCTTGCTTGTTCAGAATGCCTGCAAGGAAGGCAAGGTGGCACCACTACTTAAATTGCTCTCGACTAAGCGGACTAATATGTAATGGTAGGCAATAAGAACGGCAGGCGTGACGGATGGGAATTTAAGAATTATCTAATAATTTTACTGTTTAGTGATATAGATTTAAGTTTATATTTTTTCATGATTATTGTTTATTGATTTAACGTACAACAATCTTAAATTAATGTCTATCGTTCGTAATACGAGACTGGGCTGAAAAATAACACTGACGAACATTTTAAAACTTTTTTTTTTTCTCCCTGGAATGATTTTGGCTGGATTTTATAGATTTTGGCCCGCTGAATCCGGATCTGGCCTCAGATTTTCGATATCAGCCTCCAATCATAAGGGAGGGACATATGCTTTAATATTAAGAAAAAGTCAATAAAAACCCCTTTCAATGCCGATTTATTAAATTTAAACAATTAAAAACCTATAATATATTTTATTAACAGTTAGCTTATGTACATTATAATAAACATTTATAAATAATTTAAAATTTATTATTTACTTCCATAAGTCATTCTTTTATAAGAACTCCTGGATGTGTCTCGTATTAGGGTCCAGCAATAGTCGGCTAACATATTCGTGCTCCACTTTCCTGTATACCTTTTCTCTATGGAGGCAATATCTTGGTGAAATCGTTCTCCATGCTCATCTGATATTGCTCCTAAATTTTCTGGAAAAAAGTCCAAATGAGAATGGAGAAAGTGAAGTTTTAGTGACATGTTGCATTCTAAAATATGATAGGCCGTGAGTAGTTCTTCCACGAGTTCACGATAATTTTCTGATTTATTATTTCCAAGAAAATTGTTGCAAACACTTTCAAATGCATTCCATGCCCAATTTTCATTGTCACTTAAAATTTGCCTGAAGTTCGCATCTTTAAACAATTGCCTAATTTGGGGACCAACAAAAATTCCTTCTTTAATTTTCGCCTCACTTATACGTGGAAATTTGTCTTTTAAATTCTTGAAAGCATTTCCTTCTCTATCCAGTGCTTTAACAAAATTTTTGATCAGACCCAGCTTAATGTGAAGTGGAGGTATATATATTTTTTCTTTCTAAACTAATGGTTCTCGGGTCAAATTTTTAACGCCAACTTGTATTGTGTCACGTGGAGGCCAAACCTTAATTTTATAATGTTTGTCTCTTGCACGGCTGTCCCATTCACACAAAAAGCAACAGTATTTTGTATATCCTGATTGCAGTCCTGTCAGTAACGCCACGACTTTTAAATCTGCACATATGTTCCATTTGTGATCTTCGTACTTCACGCATCTTAGTAACATCTTAAGATTGTCATATTTACCGAATGAACTATAGGAACCGACGGACGCTCGTTTCCGTTAAAAAGTAAAATAGCTTTTAGACTTGTTTTAGACGAATCTATGAATAGTCTCCATTTATCGGGAGTATATGGTAAGTTCAGTTCGGTCATTAGGCCAGGTATATCATAGCAAAATACTAAATCACCTTCCAATACAAAAAAATTTGTGATAGTAGATTGCCTTTTCCTGTAGATGGACACCTTCATTCCTTTTTCCAAGAGCTTCCTCTGCTGCAGGCGGGATCCGAGAAGTTCAGCTTTCGTTTTCGGGAGGTCCAAGTCACGAACAGGGTCATTTAATTCACCTTGAGTGATTAAATGGGGTATATCAGGCAAATCATGAGAACTAGGGGTGTAGCTTGGTCCGGCTTCTGGTGAAATACTTCCGGAGTCTGATTCGGAATCAAGCGTGTAACTCTGAGGTGGCTGGGGAATGGGTAATGAGTTGTCATGGGGCACTGGTCGCAATGCAGAAGGAATATTGGGGTACTGAATGCTACGCTTGGTTTTGTTAGTAATTCCTTTAATATTCGTCATGTAAAAATAATCATCTACGTGATTACGAGGTTCCCTCCAAACCATTGGAACTGCGAATGGCATAGATTTATGAGTACCTTTTACCCATCCAGTCAATGTTCTCGATCACGAACTGCAACACATTTTTGGGGCCCAGGACCTATCTTGATCGCCAACTTTGCATCCAAAGTACAGTTCATAAGCCTTTTTTACTAATGAAGATATCGGTTTTTGGTACGCTTTCGCGGTAACTTCGCTACAAATATAACAGAAGCTATCGGCTTTATTAACGCAAACGCGCATCGACATTTTTGGTACCGTTTTAACACGCACGTAGATCTAAGCGAAAATATGAATAGATGTTTACTAAATGATTTTCTGGTAACGACTAAAGGGATATTTCAAGCATAGATCCAACTACCTGCAAATAACAATGGGGCGACCGTTTATTACCTATTAATGGGCCTATTCGACCCTTCCAAGAAATCTGATGCCAATATAAACATTTGGGGGTCAGTTGTATATTAGTTTAAGTCCAAATGTTACAAAATACCTGATATTTTTATAAAGAGGATTTTTGTGTTCAACGGTGTAATCGGCCTAGGCAAGAAAACACAACTTTTTTTGGCAAAACTTAATTTAAATCTCAACATAGTCCCCTTTAAGCTCTATACACTTGGTCCAACGATTCTCCAATTTTTCGATGCCCTTCGTTAAATACGATTTCTCGAAGTCCTTAAAATAGGCCTCTGTCGCAGCGATGACCTCCCCCATTCGACTCAAATCTCTTACCACCGAGCCATTTTTTCAAGTCTGGAAACAGATAATAGTCGCTGGGCGCCAAATCTGGGAAGTATGGCGGATGAGGAACCAATTCGTAACGCAATTCATACAGTTTTGCCATTGCGACTGCACATTTGTGCGCCGGTGCGTTGTCCTGGTGGAAGAGCACTTTCTTCTTCGCTAAAAGCGGTCGGTTTTGCTTCAAATCGTCGTCGAATCGATCCAACAGCTTTGAGTAATAATCGCCGGTGATGGTTTTGCTCTTTTCAAGGTAATCGATATGAATAATACCGTGCGCATCCCAAAAAACTGTGGCCATGACCTTGTTGGCAGACAGACCCACCTTGGCTTTCTTTGGCTTTGACTCGCCCTGAGAAACCCACTGCTTTGACTGTTCCTTCATCTCTGGCGTATTGTGATAAATCCATGTTTCATCCACGGTTACAAAATGGCGCAAAAAGTCCTTCTTATTGTGGTTAAACATTGCGAAACACTCCTTTGAAGTTGTCACACGGTTTCGCTTGTTGTCGGCATTGAGCAAACGCGGCACCCATCTGGCAGCGAGTTTCGTCATTCTCAAATATTCGTGCAATATATTGTCCACTTGTTCACGTGAGATGCCCACAGCCTCAGCAATCTCACACACTCTTAACCGTCGATCGTCAATTACCATACCATGGATTTTATCGACTACTTCTGGTGTGGTGACCTCTCTTGGACGCCCTGGACGCTCATCATCAAAAATTATCGTACGACCGCGTTTAAATTCCCCATACACATCATCCAGTTCGATTTTGATCTCATCGTTCGTTTTATTTTTTAAAAACAAGAATCTAATCACTGCACGATATTCGGTTTTATTCATTTTTGTAAAAATGCAAAATCTGTTTGCCTTCAATCACTGTCAAGTACAAACTAAGTGACGCAGCTCGCTGGAAATTTGACAGAAGTCACTTGAAAGATTTGTTTCTAGCGCCGAGGCCGATTATTTCTCAGCCCAGCCTCGTATTAATAAACATCCATACTCATCTTCGTTCACTGATTTAAGGCAGAACCATCATAAACGATTGACTATCTTCCGTAATATTAATAACCGGCGATTATAGATCCATGCTAATTGTTCATTTGATTTAATTTTGAACGTTATAAAATAATGTATATTGGTTGATAATATTAATAACCAACAAACAGAGATTTATGCTTATTTTGCATTGATTTATCGTACCCCGTCACAACTTAATGAACAAGAAAATTTACGTACGGCCGTTCATTGATTTAATGTCACCCTTAGCCCAAAATTCATGTTTTTTATCTTATATTCAATGTACATTTTTATTAATATCACGAACCTTTTTCGGTGTACAGATTTTTTGTGGTAATTCGTTTGTTTAATTGAGAGCAGAGTTCGAGATCTGGTAAAAACGTTGTTAATAAAACATACATTTTTACATTTTCCACAAGACATATTTTTTTAATTTAAAAAACTCTAAAAGATGGGAAATTTATTAGTTTTCAAAAAGATTAAAATTTTATGCAAATATTTTAATTTTAATGATTTATGAATTCAATAAATAATAAACGAGCTAATACTGATTTCACAGGAACTCCAGATAATTTCATAATTTCAACGTTCGCTTACTAAAATAGGAAGAAGCTTAATGTGTAAATGGGATCCGGAGAATTAGACATTAATTATACAAAAAATTCAACTATTTACGTAAGGAACTTCAAGTAGGAAGCAACACGTATCGTTGTTTCGGCTGAGATTCATTAAAATCTAGTTCGTGGGTAAATATTATGGAAAAAAAATCTCACAAATACGTGAAGTAATTGGAATTAATTCGTTTCAGTGAGAATGACTTACAATGCATAATTGTTATCATCTTGAAAACTTATCGGCCTCATTTTTGATCATGAGAACATGCATTAACAGAAAAGTTAAGTGGCCTACATTAGGATACATATGGAATTTATTGATTACTCGTTCGGTTTAGCCTTATTAGGCCGCTCCTTAAACGAAAACATGCACTAATTACTCAATAAGTCAATAGTCGTAAATCTTATATAAGTCCATCAATCGGTCATACCTAAGTGTCAATTACGAAATTTATTTGTCTACGACTGACTATAAAATTTAAGCTACAAAAACAAAAGAAAACTGGCACCAACGACGAACAAATACTAGACCAAAAATCGAATTACAAGCCCTCGCTTCAATATCTACGTAGCCAAATTATTGTGAGAGAGTATGCTAGACTCTTTTTACAAGGATTGTTTATGATTATAATTTAAAATTGACTTAACATAAATAGTATAAAACATCTATTATAAATAGGCAAAGACAAAATAGTTAAATACCATTTTCTCTTCTATTTGTGAACCGTTTTTTTATTTTTCTCTAGTAGCTATTGACAATCTCTAGTGTTATCAATAAAAACTTTTTTAAAAGGGCTATTAATTTTTTCCCAACCTTTAATATATGAAATCCTTTGATCCACAATTATCATCAATTATGAATGACCAATAGCCTAATGTCGTACATGAGTACACTCTAATTTCAAACCGACATGGAAAAGATTACATGGACGGATAGAGGATCGTGAAAAACAAAAAAAAATTCTCTTCCCACCCCTTCAATTCTCCCCTCTTCCTCTGCCGCGACTAAAAATGGTAAGGAATAGAAAAAACTAATATTAGGACAGTAGGCCCCGTCTACTTCTCTCCCCTCCCCAGTAGAGAGCGATATATAGAACCGCTAAACTCAGGAAAATGAACTTCGGGTTCGATTGATCGGATTTAAAGGTCAAAAAAATTCGTGTATAGTATCATGATTAAAATGATAATTTTATGGGGAGCTCAGAAATATAACTGATCATTGCAGTAGGTACTTTAGATTTTATTTTTTAAATATTATTTTTGTTATGTAAAAATGAATAACTTATTGACAGAAACTCCTGAAACATATTTTTTTTACTTATAAATTAACTTTCCTGGTAACCTATTCTCGAACTCACGAGAGTGCTCCTACACTCTCCTACTCGACTGCTTCATTATCAGTGTTCCCAGACATTATAATTTTTTTTTATAATTTTATCATACAAAACTGACCTTACTAGTGTGACGTTATCAGGGCCTGGTTAATTTAAGAGTTTATGGTGTAAGAGTTAAGGTAATTTGATAATTTTTTTGACTACACATATAAAAAAAACATTAATAATAAATAACAACCTATTCTTGCTTAGCTAAAGTTTCAAAAATAATTTCTTCTTGTAATCCTTTCTGAGTGTGATATTTTAATTGTTTTTGTCTATACATCTTTAAAGATGCCTTGAATGTTATCATTTCATATTTAGGTTTAAAACTTACACATGCATTATCCAAAGGACCCCGCCCTTATTTTCTTATGTAAAGTGGCGACTGGTCAAATTATTCTGAAACTGTGGTATGTTATTGGTCTCAACCTAATAACCATGCTACGAGCTATATTGAATTTCTGTTGTATATATTGTTTACTACATGTTTTAGAAATTCATTAGACATACGTACAATTAAAAAATATTATTATTAAAAAATATTCACAAATGTATGACAGTATATAGTTTTTTCAAAATCTCACTAATTTTTCTGTGACGTCAGGGAAGAATATTTTTAAAAAAATCTACAAAATATGGTATTTTGGCAATAAAATATTATACAGTATATATTTCTTATAAAGGGTGTTCTAATAGAAACAGATTTACCTGTATATTTTAAAATCTGATGGTTATACACCTAATGTAATGTTATTAACTTAATCAAAAGTCACTAAAGAAATGCAAGGTCGTCTTTTTAATAATTTCAAAACATAATTATTTTTTGGTGGTTGGCTGGATGACTGACCCTGTATCAAAATATATTAACTCAATGAAATAATTTCTCTGTGGCGCAACTGTAGTTATTGATTGTTTACAAAAATATATTGTGATTTATTCGTGAAGCATCCTAAAACAATAATTTTAAACCACTGGTGGCTTGTCTCCAAAATAGAATATAGATCTAAGTACAGATGTAGGTAAAAAACTTTCAGTCTTCGGTATATGATAACATTCTATACCTATACCTTCCTAAAACATTGAAAGTTTTTTACCTACATCTTTCTTTATCGGTAACGTGTGGAGGGTGGGTTACCCCCACGGCACTTCGGCTTCATTAGTCCCATTACGCATCCTCCTAAGATGATAGGCACCTCCTAGCTCGTGAGCCAGCCTACAGATTTAATGTAGTTGACAACGTCGCCAAGAGGGACTTGTCTTATATCGGCCAGTGTTAGCCGATACTCGCCGAACACAAATCTTTTAATAAATGAAAGCATCGAGCAATCGTGAAGAATATGTTCGATGGTCTCAACTTTTTGTTCGATCTCTGCAGAGTGCGGATTCTGACAACACCATTATATGTAGATGCTTCCGTGCTTGGCAATGACCAGTCAGAATGCCTGTGACTAGGCGCAGATTCTGTCTAGTCATAGTCAAGTATTTGTTTATTGCAGTGTTGTTAGGATAACTTAGGAGCTCCCTGGCAACTCTGCAGTTTTTTGTTTCATCTCATCTTTCCTTAAATTTTACAAGGGAATGTTCTTTAATTAGGTCTGTCACTACCGATTTTGTCAGGCCAATAGAAGGGCCAGGTCCAAAAAGTATTTGGTTGGCTGCTTTCTTGGCTAGTGAATCAGCAAGACGGTTATCTTGTGATGTGACGTGATCTTTGATCCATCTTAAGGTGACCACATTGTTGATGGATACTTCGGCCAAAGCTCCGTGACATTCTAGTACTAACCCTGAGTAAATTTGTGGTCTGTTTAGGGTGAGTAGTGCTTGTCTACTATCTGTATAGATAAGCATGTTCCTTCCAATGATATTGTTTCTGGTTATTTCTTATGCTGCTATGAGAATCCCCGTTAGCTCTGTTTGAACTACACTGGCATTATTGCTCACAGCCCATTTTATGTTGAGGTTTAAGAATCTAAAGTATATTCCACATCCGAGCCTTGTTTTGTTTTAGAACAGTCAGTGTAGACATGAATCATACCTGCCACTTCTGACATGCTGTTCTTTGAATTTGTTATAGTTTACGGATAGCTGTTAATTTTTGGGTTTTCGGTACCCAGACAACTGCGCCGTATGTTAGCATAGGTCTTATGATAGCCATGTAAGTCCATGCAACGACTCTGGGAGAGAAACCCCATGTGCGCCCCACGGTTCGGCGGCATTGTTCATAAGCAATGTATGCTCTTAACTCTGTTTTCTAAATGCGAGTTCCATGTTAACTTGCTGTCAAAGGTGAGACCTAGGTACTTCACCTCTATTGCAAAGTTTAGTTTTGTGTTTAGGAGTTCTGGAGGTTATAATTCCACTTTCATCCTTTTACTTGTGAAAAGGACCATTTCTGTCTTCTTAGGATTGATAGACAGTGAATGGTCCTTGAACCACTGTTCTATAATTTTTAGAGCTACTTAAATTCTTTCACAAAGTATGTTCTCAAAATTCCCTGTTTTGACAATGATCAGGTCATCTTCATATGCTATTGTGTAGTGACGGTCATTATTAAGGCGGCTGATGAAGGTGTCGAGGACCATATTCCACACTAGAGGTGATAGCACCCCTCCCTGTGGACATCCCCTCGCAACCAAGCCTCTTATATTATGTATCCACCCACTAACCATTTGTGGAACATTCCTGTTGATTAGTGAGTGTATTATCTTTGGGAAGGTTGTTTTATCAAAAGCACCTTCTATGTCTATGAAAACAACTAGATGAAGGGCTGAATCAGTAGATCTGCCTGGGGTGTATGCATGTTGGTTTGGGTATAGTGGCGTTGTTGTAATCACCGCATCCCTTATGTACCTTTCCAATGTTTTCATGGAAAACGATGTCAGACTAATTGGTCGGTATGTTTTTGGGACAGTGTAATCCCTTCTTCTAGGTTTGGGTATAAATACCACTTTTACCTTTTTCCATTTTTTGGGGACATACCTCAGAGCCAACGAGGATCTAAATATACCCACCAGGTGCGGTGTAAGTTCTTCCAGACCTCACTGGAGAGAAGCTGGATATTGCTCATCTAATTTTTTCATCGTCTAGAATTTGTTTGGAAGTTTGCTCATCATAGACAGATGGATTGTATTCTTCCTCTGCCCAGTGGGCCACGTCTGTGATGACAGAGTCAGGAAAGTGTGTTGACAGCAGAAGTTTGATGCTATTTTCGAGGTTGGCAGTTTTCATGCCAGCCTCTTTGATTAGTGTTCGAGTACTTCTCCAAAGCATTGTTATTGTTTATTGTTTCGGCCTCCATCTGTCTCAGAGCCTCTTGGAGAAGGTTGGCATAGATTGCCCTGTCCACCTTTGTAGGGTTCCGAGATAGCGTCGAGGTCGGTAACATAAAGTTTATTTTGAATGTTGACCAGCGGTGGTCTGACATCGAAATGTTACACGTACATCTATACTGAGATCTATATTCTCTGCCATTTATACGTACATCTGTACTGAGATCTATATTCTCTGCCATTGTGAACCTTCAATATTTTGGTCACTTGCCGCAACTGTTTTTAACTGTCCCTGGACGTCTCAGCAAAACTTATATTAAACTTATACATAAAGACAATCTAGCTTTTAAGTTTGAAGAAAACAAACTAAAATCAGCAATTCTCCACTTTAACGCCCTGTATCTCGAAAACTGGCCATAGTATCGGATTTAAAATTCATAACTCTTAAAACAGTGTTAAAATTATTATATAAGGAGAAAATGGTTACATTTGATTGGGGCAATTTTAAGGTGTTCGTGGTTTTTGTACTTCTATTAAAATAGAATATCTTCCAACAAATAAGCCCTAATTTTGAAGCTTAGAGGTATAGAGGTACTTATTTTAATAATATTACTTTTCCCAAAAATCAAATTATAAGTATAGGGTTTTGAAGTAATTCTTAAAAAATAATTTTATTTTGTGGTTCCCACTAAAAAACACCCTGTATAAGAAATGTGTATTGTGCAATAAATGGTGGACAAAATACCATATTGAGTAGTACTTTTTGAAAATATGCTTTCCTGACGTCACAGTAGAATTAGTGAGATTTTGCAAGAAACTACCGTTATACATTAGTGAATCACCCTGTAATTAAAAATATTTTTAATTGTACGTATGTAATAATATATTACAAAAACATATGTATGCAACAGACATTCAATCTAGCTCGTAAGTTGGAAAATAAAAATTCCGAAAAATTGGAAATCTTCAATTTTTTTCAGAATATCGTACAAATACGATAATTATCGTGCATCTTGCAATACTGCTCTCGTTGTTGACATTCGAGTTATTAGAAAATATTAAAAAATGTTAAATTTAACTTGTTTTAAATCGACAAGTATCAAATGTAAGCTGGATGATAACAGTTTAGTAAATATAAGCGACGAGAGTGAATAAGAAAATGTTCCACCCAAAATCATTGAAGCGGCTGCTACGGCCACTTATAAACTGATAATTGCGAGACCATTCTTCTTTTGCAGCAGATAATTACCGATTGCAGGAAAAATATTGTATATAACATAACCGGAAAGTGTTTTTACTTAAGTACTGAACGGACAGGTTCGCTACACGTTCAATAAATTATCACTTCCCGGCAATGTTGCGTAAATAATTAATAAAACATTTTGTAAATTGAGGAAGATAGGTACAATAATTTGATAATAAAAATAATAAAATCAACGTAGAACTAGTCGCTTTATATATTTTAATAATTAAATTACATAGGACCTATCTTCGATTTGATTTAGATCCGTTGAATTTCCTGGACATTCAAGGCATGAAATCGATTTTTTTCTTGAAATATTTCATCACGATTTTTGGCACGTGACAAAGAGCCGAACTTCTTTAAAAACTGCTTGGAAACAAGTTTTCATAGATATTTTGTTCTGCTTTTTATAATCAGTACAATATGTAGCTCACATTTTATTATTCATAGGTAATTCTAGAGCTTACCTACCAGGTATTTATTGTATTTGAATCAAGGAACACAGCTTACCTGCAAACAAAAAAAGAATTAGGTCTACATAATTTCATAAAAAATATTTAAACTTTTATAAAATTTTGATTACTATTATTACAATCAGAGTAACTTAAAAATTTACTAAATATAATACAAGTTTAGAAGTACAACTTAAAATAATTATAGAAAGAGCTTTTATAGTAAATATTATATCAATTGGAAATTTAAGAAAAAGAGAAATGAATTTTAATCAAATAGAACCCATCTTTGATCCATGAAGAATATATTTATAAATATTAATTGAAATTATGAATTTAACTAATAAAAAAAAGCAAAAAATGACCTCAGCCGGGATTTAAATCCGGGTCCTTGGAAAGGAAATTTTTCACTCAAACATTGCATTTTTTATGGCTCAAAATTTATAATTAAATTTACAGTTTATTTGTAAATATAAGCGAATATCTAGTGAATTGCCATTATCTATCGATTCTTCACAATAATCACTCATTTTTAATTATATGTGTATTTCATATTAATAACTAAAACATATATCTATTAACAATAAGTTTGACAGAATTGTCATTAAGTATGAACTGTGATTGGAGGATTTCATAACAATACAGTGTCTTTACTGGAATGGATTTGAAATTATACCCATTGAGTAGACTGGTATAGTAGTTTATGCAACAAGCGTGGATATGATGGCTGTAATGCGTGTTATAGCTGTAACGTCCCTTGTCATTGTAAAATGTTATACGACAAAGTGTTCATATTAATTTCGAATTGTCTCTAAATGTTGTAAAATTAACTCTAAATATTTACAACAATTACTACACAGACTACAAAACGAAAAAGTATGGCCTGGACGAATATATTTCATATCCATTCTACATAGTAAGAACACTGAAAAAAAAAAATAAATCCACCCGGCTACTACTATATTTTAATTTTTAAATAAGTGACCCCCTTACGAATGAATTTTAACCTCTGAAGACGACTGAGCTTGTATGGGGAAGGGATGGTTATTTTTTTTTTTTTTAATTTGGTGTCATCGGCGTCGACTACTATGGCCATTTGCCTCGTGTTCTGTGTAGGCTTTATTACTGTTTCCCAGCGCCACTTTAGGAACCGCACTGTTAATTAGAACCCAACAGTGAATGGTCGAGTGGGGAATCCTACCTATGCGTTAGAATTAATTTTTAATTTTGTTTTTTTTTTTAATTAAATAAAAATTCCTGCCACCGGTGGGATTCGATCCTGAGACCTTCCGATCTCAGAGTCATGACTCTAACCACTGAGCCAACCCACCCCCCAGATGGTTATTATTATTATTATTATTATTATTATTATTATTATTATTATTATTATTATTATTATTATTATTATTATTATTATTATTATTATTATTATTATTATTATTATTATTATTATTATTATTATTATTATTATTATTATTATTATTATTATTATTATTATTATTATTATTATTATTATTATTATTATTATTATTATTATTATTATTATTATTATTATTATTATTATTATTATTATTATTATTATTATTTGTTGTGGCGTTTCAAGGCGACTTAAAGATGATTGCATGATGAAGACATTTGACTAACAGGTGAGGAAACCCCGGAAAACCTCACCCACCATCATCGCAACGGTAACGCGTATCAATAGAAATTAAATTTCTGTTAATACGGTACACATCAAATCCTTTAACGAACCATGCAATTTAATTAAAAATTCACATGGTCTGCGGTCTGCTGGCAAACTAATTGTTAGTATATTTTTACTTATTGAGTTTAAATAGATATTAAAATAAGATGTTCTTGTGTAGAATCGATAAATAATAGTACTTCTTTTTTTATTTCGTCTATATTTACAAATAAACCAAAATGTTTATAAAAATATATGAAATAAATTTATTTACGAGTAGTAAAACAATTGTTTTGGGTGCCGATGGAGTAGAGATTAGGGCATTTGGTTTTCATACGGAGGTCCCGGGTTAAATTCTAGGATTACAGAAAAATTAAAATAAATCTTTTTTAAGTTTATTTTATTGCATAAATTAGTTAAATTCAAATAGTAGTTTGTGCAACAAGAGTGGATATGATGGCCATATGACACTAAGACGAAGTTTAAGCACGACGACATAGGCGGAGTGCTTAATCGTCTACGTGCGATATGGACAATCTACTTGAGTTTTACAGTATATTTTTTTCTACGACCCACTAACGAAAATCTACAAATTTAAAAATATATTTTAGGTTATTAAGACAAAATAACTAATTTTAAAATAATTTATGAATTTTATTAATTTATAAAATAATTTATTAAAGAAAATTAATTTAATTAGTCCCCAGCCCAGATTCGATCCCGGGCTTTTCGCGTGGAAGGCAATAACTCTGTCCTCACCTTTATCGCCATTTTTAGGATTTCATTTTTATTACTCGTAATTAAATTAGTTTCATATGGTTTGATTAAAATTTTAAATTTTTTCAAAATGTCGATCAAATAAAAATACTAATATATATCGATTCTATACAAAAATATTTCATTTTAATGTATATTTAATCTCAGTAACTAAAAAATATTTTGACAGAATAATTGTCACTTATTTAAAATTTTAAAAATAATAGCAGATGAATGTCCAAAATATGAACTGTGATTGGTGGCTTTCATTTTTTGTAGCGTTCTCACTACTTAGAATGGATATGCAATATAATCGTTCAGTTGAACGCAATGGTATACTTTTTCGTTTTGTAGTCTGTACGTATATTAGCTAATATCCATATGGGTGTAGAAAAAATTATTTTTAAATTAGGTATTTTCTCATAATAACCTAAAATAATTTTTAAAATTTTTAGATTTTCGTGGAAAAAATATACTGTACACCTCGGTTGGATTGTCCGTTTTGGACATAAACGATATGACCATTATATCCACTGTTGTTGCACAAGATACTATTTTTCATGTCTATCATTTATTCTGAATGCAATTTCTTAAATAAAACATATTTTTAAGAAATATTTTATGCATTTTAAAGATTTATACTATAAATGAATTCGCAGAATGTTGGAAATTATTTCACATTATACGGGAATCTACAATACATATAATTTAGAAAATTCCTTTGTATGTATTACCTAGAAGGTATCCGGTCATTAACTTAAGTTCATGAGCTCTTTTCATGTAATCTATAATAACATTGCAGAAAAACTAATTTAAATAAAAATGAACCACTAATGACTATCATTGAACGAAAAAATAAAATTCTGTAAAGGTAAAGACAGTTAAATTCTTGCTATGCAAAAGAAACAAAAAGAAAGTTTGGCCACAAAAATATTTTACGATATAATTTTTCTTGATTCTAGTTTTCTTTGTGAAAAAATCACTTTCTCATCGACGAATTCAACCGATTTAAATTGATTAACATTCTTTCTCCTATCCGTAGTGCTTGACATCTTAAAGCATTTTGCGTGTTTTTTTAAAGATTAAATAAATTTTCTCTGTATAATCTCATTTGTAATCATAATGGGTAAACGTAATGAAAATTGTTGCATAACCACCTGTTAATGCATCATTTATTACCACTTTCTACGTGCTCAAATCATATTCCGACACGCTACATCACATCATTTTTCCCCAGATAATTGTAAAAAAAAATACTTTTTATATAAAGGATTTCGAATAGCTGTTACAATTATTAAAATCTAGTTCGTGGGTAAATGTAGGAAAATTATTATATTAAGTAATAACAAGTATGGCGAAATCTCTTATTACTTATTTAGTACATTACATATGAATGTATTGCTTTACTTTTTTTTAACTCCATATATTTAATGGACCATAAGGACATTTTCCTATTTCTAATATTGTAGAGGGTGTTTCATTGGGAAAGGGAAATATTCTAACCCTATATAGAGGTCACCCAGGGTATCACAAAAAACCCATATGGTATGGGTCTTGCGACCTTCATGACCGAGTTACTGGGTCTTTTTTGAATTTGGCCCATTTCTTTCGTGCTCCGTAACTTTTAAACCAGTCAGTATTTTTGATATTTAACATAAAAAATCTACACCTATAGGACAATTTATTGACTATTAAAAAATTTTAAAATCTAGGACCGGCTTAACAAAAATTATTAAAATTTGATCCACCTTAAAACAACACTCTAAACATCAAATTTTTAAAAATTAAATTTCAAATTTTGAAAGAGCATAAAAACTGAATATATTCATCAACTTTTTATTTTTTCGCATGCCGTTTTACTATCAGAATTTTAACGTTAAAATGTACATTATAAGAATTTTAGTCTTTGTAAAATGTAGTTAAAGGGGTTTTAATTATTTTTTTCTTAATAAAATTAATTTTACCTAACTTTTTTATGGAAATTCTTGAAATAAACTTATTGAAGTAACATTCACAAAACCAATTAAAATTACAATTACAGATCCGTACTTAAGAAAATTTAAATGATTCATATTCATTAAATAATTAATCATTAAAAATTTAATTTTTACATGAAACAATTGAAGATTTTACAGGGTATTCCTTTCCACACCACCAATAGGTAGAATACATAGCGCGTTTTTTTTTTAATCCACACGAACTAGAAAAATGCAACAACGAACAAAAAATATTCATTTAATAATTATTAATCATTAATTATTTAATATTTACATGAAAAAATTGAAGGTTTCCTCATTATGCATATTCATTCAATAGGCCTAATACACACGAACTGGAAAATTGTTATAAACAGTAAAAATTAATTATTGCTTTTATAACTTGGTACTAATTACAACTATGTAACGTTAATAAAATTGTAGTTCCAAGATTAAACTTGGATTAAACTTACTTGCTACAAGTTAACTATTTTATAGTAAACCTCATCACTAGATCATTTGGATTAAAGCTTTTATTTCTTTCTAGTGATGTCTGTGAAAGTGTAGAGTTCCACATCGCATGGCGAAATTTTTTAGAAAAAATTTATACTTTTTCTGTAAATTTACACTTTTTCTGTAATTTTACAATTTTTCTGTAAACTAATGAAGGGCTTCTTCATCCTCCAAAATTTCCATATCAATTATATCTATTGTAATGTGAAAGTGCTTTTGTTTTATTGTTTACTTATATCTATTCTAACGTTGGTGTGTTTTTTGTTTACTTTTTAAACGATAATCAGCAGCCATTGTGCATGCATTATGACATAATTATAACATAAATGACGTTTAGTATAAAAAAGAAATCATGCTATAGAGTTAATATTAGATGTAAATGTATAACACTTGTTTGGGAATAAATATTATTCTTATAGTATAGGATGTATAGAAGTGGCCTTACTATGCTACCTTGTGGAATAGCAGAGTTGGTGGACTAAATATTGGTGGTCTTGCTGTATAACATAGAAATTATCCGATAGATATGATTTTATTAAGAGAAAATATTGACTTGATAAATGTATATTTACTTTGTACAGCAACCACAATTTCATACCTTTTCGAAAGCCCTGTTGATGTCAAGAAACGCAGAAATATGGTATAATAGACACACTACTGCTACTATTTAAGTTCTTTATTAGTTTTAATGCATCATTCTTTAGTTGACAACGCTGTAACTTTCACAGCACTCTATCAAATAGTTTATTTTTAACAGTTCTTCAAAACTAAACGTGATTTGAATCTTTTATTAAGTTTCTTTACATGGATGGGTTAGTAAATGCAGAAATGTTTGAAATGTTTTACGGTTTTTTAAATGGGTCGTTAAAACGAAGTTACCATGTCAACCTAAACGTAATAATAATATTTATTAAATATACAATTTTGATAATCTTTAATTCATAATTATTAAATTATTAACAATAAAACTTATTTATTTTGTCTTAAAGCTATGTAGGTACTTTCTATAATAAATAATATATGAAATTCTCTTTACTGTCATTATCATTAAACGCATAGCTCCTTCTCTTTTGGATCAGGAATTCAAACTATTAAAATAGGTCTTTATCTTTTATGTCATTAATTTGCATTTTAATTCATTCATCGCACCTACATGAATCAGCCGTACCCATAATTAAAGCAATGTGTAAAAAGTTTTAAAAAACACGAAGCATAAAAGTTAATTATAATGCTTAGTAAAAAAAGGTTGGAAAGTCTTGACCTGTAATACACTTGCTTGGACGTATTCGGATGGAAAATTAAGCGCCCTTATTTCAATTTCAAAATTAAATTGTGTTTTACGTTTGACGTTATTAGGAATTATGGCCTCCGATCCCAACAAAATTTATGATATCATAGATTTTTTATAACCTAGAACATCACGTCGAATTTCATTTGAATTCCCTTTGCACTGTGAGCAATAGTTTAAACCAGAAAAAATTCACTTAAATTATTCAACAAAATGGCAGATTAATTTGCTAAAGAGAACTAATTTCTAAAAAAGGTAAATGAGAAAACAATAGTATCAGATACTAGCATCAGTAGGCAAAATAATTTTGAATAATAGTACCCAGTAACTGAGTGTGAAAATATATGTATTTCTTAAAAATCGATTGTTTATTATAATTTTTATTAATTATTATTAATTTTTATTAATTTTTATTAATTTTTATTAATTTTTATTAATTTTTATTAATTTTTATTAATTTTTATTAATTTTTATTAATTTTTATTAATTTTTATTAATTTTTATTAATTTTTATTAATTTTTATTAATTTTTATTAATTTTTATTAATTTTTATTAATTTTTATTAATTTTTATTAATTTATATTAATTTTTATTAATTTTTATTAATTTTTATTAATTTTTATTAATTTTTATTAATTTTTATTAATTTTTATTAATTTTTATTAATTTTTATTAATTTTTATTAATTTTTATTAATTTTTATTAATTTTTATTAATTTTTATTAATTTTTATTAATTTTTATTAATTTTTATTAATTTTTAATAATTTTTATTAATTTTTATTAATTTTTATTAATTTTTATTAATTTTTATTAATTTTTATTAATTTTTATTAATTTTTATTAATTTTTATTAATTTTTATTAATTTTTATTAATTTTTATTAATTTTTATTAATTTTTATTAATTTTTATTAATTTTTATTAATTTTTATTAATTTTTATTAATTTTTATTAATTTTTATTAATTTTTATTAATTTTTATTAATTTTTATTAATTTTTATTAATTTTTATTAATTTTTATTAATTTTTATTAATTTTTATTAATTTTTATTAATTTTTATTAATTTTTATTAATTTTTATTAATTTTTATTAATTTTTATTAATTTTTATTAATTTTTATTAATTTTTATTAATTTTTATTAATTTTTATTAATTTTTATTAATTTTTATTAATTTTTATTAATTTTTATTAATTTTTATTAATTTTTATTAATTTTTATTAATTTTTATTAATTTTTATTAATTTTTATTAATTTTTATTAATTTTTATTAATTTTTATTAATTTTTATTAATTTTTATTAATTTTTATTAATTTTTATTAATTTTTATTAATTTTTATTAATTTTTATTAATTTTTATTAATTTTTATTAATTTTTATTAATTTTTATTAATTTTTATTAATTTTTATTAATTTTTATTAATTTTTATTAATTTTTATTAATTTTTATTAATTTTTATTAATTTTTATTAATTTTTATTAATTTTTATTAATTTTTTATTAATTTTTATTAATTTTTATTAATTTTTATTAATTTTTATTAATTTTTATTAATTTTTATTAATTTTTATTAATTTTTATTAATTTTTATTAATTTTTATTAATTTTTATTAATTTTTATTAATTTTTATTAATTTTTATTAATTTTTATTAATTTTTATTAATTTTTATTAATTTTTATTAATTTTTATTAATTTTTATTAATTTTATAATTTTTATTAATTTTTATTAATTTTTATTAATTTTTATTAATTTTTATTAATTTTTATTAATTTTTATTAATTTTTATTAATTTTTATTAATTTTTATTAATTTTTATTAATTTTTATTAATTTTTATTAATTTTTATTAATTTTTATTAATTTTATTAATTTTTATTAATTTTTATTAATTTTTATTAATTTTTATTAATTTTTATTAATTTTTATTAATT
This sequence comes from Psylliodes chrysocephalus, assembly GCA_927349885.1. Lineage (NCBI taxonomy): Eukaryota > Metazoa > Arthropoda > Insecta > Coleoptera > Chrysomelidae > Psylliodes > Psylliodes chrysocephalus. The sequence continues at coordinate 8,207,333 of OV651816.1, forward strand.
TTTATTAATTTTTATTAATTTTTATTAATTTTTATTAATTTTTATTAATTTTTATTAATTTTTATTAATTTTTATTAATTTTTATTAATTTTTATTAATTTTTATTAATTTTTATTAATTTTTATTAATTTTTATTAATTTTTATTAATTTTTATTAATTTTTATTAATTTTTATTAATTTTTATTAATTTTTATTAATTTTTATTAATTTTTATTAATTTTTATTAATTTTTATTAATTTTTATTAATTTTTATTAATTTTTATTAATTTTTATTAATTTTTATTAATTTTTATTAATTTTTATTAATTTTTATTAATTTTTATTAATTTTTATTAATTTTTATTAATTTTTATTAATTTTTATTAATTTTTATTAATTTTTATTAATTTTTATTAATTTTTATTAATTTTTATTAATTTTTATTAATTTTTATTAATTTTTATTAATTTTTATTAATTTTTATTAATTTTTATTAATTTTTATTAATTTTTATTAATTTTTATTAATTTTTATTAATTTTTATTAATTTTTATTAATTTTTATTAATTTTTATTAATTTTTATTAATTTTTATTAATTTTTAATAATTTTTATTAATTTTTATTAATTTTTATTAATTTTTATTAATTTTTATTAATTTTTATTGATTTTTATTAATTTTTATTAATTTTTATTAATTTTTATTAATTTTTATTAATTTTTATTAATTTTTATTAATTTTTATTAATTTTTATTAATTTTTATTAATTTTTATTAATTTTTATTAATTTTTATTAATTTTTATTAATTTTTATTAATTTTTATTAATTTTTATTAATTTTTATTAATTTTTATTAATTTTTATTAATTTTTATTAATTTTTATTAATTTTTATTAATTTTTATTAATTTTTATTAATTTTTATTAATTTTTATTAATTTTTATTAATTTTTATTAATTTTTATTAATTTTTATTAATTTTTATTAATTTTTATTAATTTTTATTAATTTTTATTAATTTTTATTAATTTTTATTAATTTTTATTAATTTTTATTAATTTTTATTAATTTTTATTAATTTTTATTAATTTTATTAATTTTTATTAATTTTTATTAATTTTTATTAATTTTTATTAATTTTTATTAATTTTTATTAATTTTTATTAATTTTTATTAATTTTTATTAATTTTTATTAATTTTTATTAATTTTTATTAATTTTTATTCAAAAATAAAAGGTATAAAGTTTGTAAAATGTCTGAAAGGGCACTCTTGAGAAGAACCGTAAGGAGAAAGAGTCTAGAATTAACGCGTTTACACACTGGTGGCACATTACTGTTGACGATTACTCCTAAATCAATATGCGACTCTCCTGCGTTTAGAAATTGTCCGTTGATATAAGACGGCAAACCTGGGTTATTCTTTCCAACTCGGAAAATTACATATTTATTAGTGTTCAAGGGTAGCAGCCAATCCAAGCACTACTGCGAGATAGCTTTAAGATCGTTTTGAAGATCTTAATAATCTTGATGATAAAAGGATTATTATAGACTTTTGTATCATCGGCGTATAATGAGGTTTTGCTTGAAACATGGTATTGTAGATCACTGGCATAAATGGTGACGAGTAATAGTCCTAGAATGGAGCCTTGTGGGATTCCGCTGTTGGCAGGTCTTTCTGTTGAAAGAGAGTTTCCGACTCTTACTTCAAAATGTCTGTCTGAGAGAAACTCTCCAATCCAGAAATTGAGATTTCCTCATATACTTAAATGTTAAAGTTTGCGAAGTAGCCTTCGTTTAGGAACTTCATCAAAGGCATTGGAGTCAATAGCACAGTGCAGTAGATTTTTGAGTGTTGAGCGACCTTTGATAAATCCGTGTTTTTGATGTGGTATTACGTTTTCTTGAAGAAGAAAGTCAGTCATGACTTCCGAGATAATGAATTCCATAATCTTGCTGATAATTAGTGGAAGACTAATGGGACCATAATTTTTGGTATCTAATTTATTATTTTTATTGAAAATAGGAGTAACCGATGCTAGTTCCCAACTGATTGGAAGGGAGCATCGAGTAAAAGATTTTTGCCATAGTTAAAGAATCTGCGCATTGTTTAGAGTTTTGAAGTTAAGTCCTAGAGATATATTGTTACGAAGTTTTAATAGAAGTGTTTTGATAAGGTGTGGGGTTATGAGGTTCACTAATAACAGCTTGCGAGAAGGTGAGAGATAGTTCAGATGTTTCGTCATTAGAAGAGCACCTAAGGTGGACACCTATGTGCTAAGAGGAGCACATAAGGTGCCATCATGTTGAAGTAGATATGTAGATACTTTAGATGCGAGAGAAGATCGAATAAATTTTAACAAAACTTTACTGTTATCATGTTTGGCAATTGATTTTTCAAACTTATTCCTAGTAGAGTCTAAGTACTGTTGTATGATCTTGAAAAATCTGCGATGTGCATGGAAGTCATTGATGTCATTTGTTTGCTTGTAGTTTCTCCAGAGCTTTTATTTGCATTTCATCATCTGTATTGCCTCTGAGTTAATCCAAGGTTTTAGTTTACTCTTATATATTTTCTTTTTAATGGTATTTAGTGAAATATTAATTATTATTAAATTTGTTCCACATTCATGTTGAGTCAGATGAATGTTCGAATAAATTGTTCAAATCTAGTTCAGACAAAAGCTGATTCACTTTGTGAAAATTTGTAACGTCATAAATAGTGAAGTTGTCTTGTTTACTGGGTTTTATTAGGTTAAATTGGATATGTGCCGTTATCACTGAATCCTCCGATTTACCAATAGGAGCTTCTTATTGGAGTACGGTAAGTAAATATTCATCGATTATCAGATTGAGATCAATAGTAGATGGATTGTCATTAGCTCGTAAACGGGTGGTTTCCACTATAAAGTTAGAGTTAGTGACAAAATTCATAAATAGATTTTTAGAGTTATCACTTCAGGTATGTGAGTTATTGGCCAATTAATTTCTGGAAAATTAAAGTCACCGACTACGATGAGGTGCTCAAGAGAAGATATTTTATCTAACTTTTCGAGAAGAATATTGTCATCAGCTAGTTGAGAACTGGGTGGACGATAGATCTAATGTGAAATTATGTTCGGTTAATTTTAAGCAAATAATATTTATATTAGAAACAATATTGCTCAGAGCTGTGACAGATAAATAATTAGTAATTTTATCAGCTAAATATATACAAACACCTCCACCAATTTGATTTTCCCTGTCTTTGCCGAAACAGAAAAACCAGCGATGTTAATTAACGAGTCTGGATTGGTATTTTTTAACCAACTTTCAGAATTAAGCAACTGTATAGTACATAAAAATTTATTGAATTTTGCTAAAAGCGAATCAAGATTGGCGTAGAGTAATAACCAGTCGTTAAAAAGAGAATTAAGAGAGTTAGTTGATTGTCAAATTAGCTTCACCATTGTTTTTGCGAGTTTCCAGTTCATTGTGTAGCAGTGTAGCTTTATTAATCTTTGTTGTTGAATTGGTGTCTTGTTGTCTATTATAGAGAACTTTTTGTGTATCAACATTTTCTAAGAATTTTCTATAAATTGAATATGCTGCTTCACGACAGTACTCAGAACTTTTAAAACTTTGTATCAGACACATACTACAAATAAAACAAACAGATGCTAATTCGGAAATAAAACTAAAACAATGGTACTCCAAGGTAGTTTATCAGGTCCAGTACTTCCTGTATATCATCAGGATACAATCTCAAGGTATGTTGATATTTTAGGGACTTATAAAAAATTTTTATCTAGTTTTTCATAATTTACTATACAAAAAGTATCGCAATGAAATATAAAGAAATTCTTTATCATAGATACTCATTGTATTTTATAATTTCAAGTTGCCTAAAACTGGTTGGTAACAGCTTATTAAGTGTGTATACATCTTCAAGTTAGATACAAAAGTTAGTAGCAATAACAAACTATATTAGACCTTCTTAACTAATTAAATTAAAATCAGAAAATATAAATTTTAAAATGAAACATTTAATAGTTCTTTTTTATTTCAAAATATATTAATATAATTAATAGTTCGTTCTATTTTTTTTATCGACATCTATTCAGAATCAGATCATTAATCCAGATTTGAAATATTTAAATTTATTTATTGATGATAAATTGGAATAGCTCGACATCATTAATTTACTCCCAATAATAATTTTATTCACGACTGTTGAAAAGGTATAACAAGTGACAACGGATGTAGCATCGTTTCTTAATTTATTATTGTAAACCAATTTCGGTGAAAGTTAATATCAATTATGTCCAAAAAACACATCTTAACCATAGGTTAAGCATAATGATTTCACGATAAAAAAAATATTTGTAATTACGTTTAAATCATTTAAATATATGTTAAGTGCTATTAATTATATTAATTTTAAATCTACAGTTTGTTTTATAATTAGTGAAAAACTATCTAATCTTAATTTATATCTTTGATATTTCCGTCACATATATTTTTAATATAATATTAATATTTTTATTACTTATCTTAATCAAGTTTGGACAATAACTTCATTTGTAGTGGAATCTGTCTTTGTTGACTGGAGCCAATAGAACATCTTCTTAATTTATTCGCAGGGTTAGGTTTTTAAGCGTTAATAAAAGCATTCTAGATACACAAAAAAGGTAGGTCATAAATGGAACCACATATGTGGTGAAAAATTACTCGATTGAACATAATGCAAATGTGCACACAAAAAAGTTACAGCCCTTGGAAAACGCAAAATGAAAATTGATTTTTCCAATATATCATAAAAACGTGCTATAAGACAAAAAAATAAAAAAAATGATCTATTAAACCAACCGGGGGGTTTTATGGGTTCAAAACCCCCCCTAAAATTTTTATGAACTGTACAGATCGTGGTTTCATATGAAAAAGATTCTTTTACGATAAGAAAGCCATGTATCTATTTTCATTACAAAATCTTAAACAGTTCATGAAATATTGGAAAAAATCAATTTTCATTTTGTACTTTCCAAGGACTGTAACTTTTTTGTGCACATTTGCATTGAGGTAAGTTATGTTCAATCGAGTTATTTTTGAGCTCAGAATATGTGGTTACATTTATGACCTACCTTTTTGTTACACCCTGTATATGAATACATAAATACATGTAACAAAGCGAAACTAATATTTTTTGAACTAAAATTATAACAATTTGTGCCAGGATAAGATAACTTCATGTGCGATGTGGTGAATGATAGGTAATAGGTAATTTTTAGATCAAATATTTCTTTGAAAACCTATTGGTTAGAAACAAAAAAAACGTAAAAATATATTCAACGGAAAAATAAATATCTATAATTAATTTTAATTCGTGATATTTCACCTTAAATGCCAGTCTGTGACCGGCAATTAGAAGTATCCGTAAGAAACCAGTAATCAGGCGCTGAATTCGCCAAATCGTATACATAGTGATATGTTTTTAGATAGCCAGAGGCTGATCATTATTTAGAAAGGGTATGGAGTGAAAGTATAAACCGATAGAGAAGTCTTTACCTTACTCATTCATGAAAAGAAAGTGTGTATTTGGAAAATATAGGGGAACGGGTACACAAACATGGTTATATTTAACAATCCGATTTTGTTCTAATTTCGATGGAATTCCTAATTGAAAATTTACTACGTACCTAAGTATCCTTTTCATTTCATTTCATTTAATCGCTATCTTGGGATGATAATGAATGCTTTTTATACATAAAAATAAAATTAAAGCAGTATTGTTTCTGTAACTGGTTGGTTAATTTTGGTTTCTGAAATTATCTACTGAATGGTTAATTTTTATGATTGATTGTCAATGTATGATTCATTCTTAGTCAGCTCCGACGAGAGGGGGGCAGGAAGGGGGCAAAATCCCCAGAGCCCGAGCACAAGGGGGGCCTGTCATATTTAAGAAAATAGGTTATAATTAGGGTTACCAGACGCTTTAGGCGTAAATGCCACGCTTTTTAACTTGCTTGCACGCGTCACGCCAAGGTACGAAAATGCCCCGCTTTTGGCCTAAATTCCACGGTTTTTAATATTTAAAGCTGTAAATAAAGAATGTTTTGAAGAGACAAAGCTCGCCAGTTTTTTTTTAAATTTCACCAAGAAAGGACCTGATTTTATAACAATGCTTTGTTTTGAACCTGATCCCGTGTCGTCACCGTTGTCCCGCTATTTACTTTCGTAAATCTGCCAACCCTAGTTATAATATATAAGGGGCCCTTGCCAGTGTTTTCCCCCGGGGTCTCACCATGGCTCTTGGCGGCCCTGTTAGTACATTACGTCTACGACCTATAATAAGAAGTAGACACTCTAGTGTATCTATTCGAAGAACATGTTTGGATGTTATCTTAAATCTGTAAATAAATAATGGAATTCTCTGGAAATCTCTATAAATTGTTCTTTTCCAGTTTAAGTCATGGTCACGTACTCCTAAATTCCAAAGTGTTCCAAATTTGCTGGTACATAAAGCTACCACGTATTGTCGAGGGCAAAATAAGTCGATTTGATTCAATTTATACACTCCCCGGTACAAAAATCAGCCACTCTAAAATGTTTACCAATTTTGATGTTTTATAACTTTTTTATGTTTTATTCTATTTTCATGAATATTTTTACCAGATTGTAGATACATTTATTGTAATTTTTTAAATTATTGTAATAAGTAACATTTTTTGTTTAGGCAATATTATACAAAATGTTCTTTTTCGCAACTTCAAAACACCTTGCAGCAAAATTGAGGCGGATAATTTTGTTTACATACTATTTGCTGTAATTTTAAATGTATTTTAAACATTATGTTTTTTTATTTATCCCATTATTTCATTTCTTCTGTGAGCTGCTTTTTTTTAATAAAAAGCTGTTAATTTTAACATTGTAATAAATGACGAAGCGATCATTACAGTGGTCGTACTCTTTCTGCCAGAGCCTTGCTTCCTAGTAAAGTTTCCTGTCTATAAATACCTGTTCCAAGCATCTCGAACTATAAACCGCGGAATTCTCAGAGTACGGGCGACATAACTTTTAGTAGGGCCATCGTCTATTAGAGCAACAATTCGACCCAAATCAACCGTAACCATTACAGTGGCGTGCGGTGACATTTATGGAAGGGGAAGCGATTGTATAAAAATACAGCAGGCCAGTAAGCACAGCGCCGCAGACGAAAATTTTTCGCGGCGCATTCACGTTTTGTCAAATTCTTGCTTTTTTTCCTCAGTACTACGGATATTCTAAATTGAGATTTTTGAAGTGTTACTATTACTTTATTACCTAGTTTATTACTAGAAGCTATAAAAAAAAACTTACCATTGAAAAGCTTCCGTGGTTTATTTAAACGTAAAAAAAATTAACTGAAGTTTTTTTTTATTTTTTTCCAACATTATTCGCACAGTTGACACAGCACTTGACACAGCAGTTGTCATTTATTTATACTTAAGATCTATTCGCCTATCCTAAATGGCTGCAAATTTGTCTATAACATCGTCGTCAAATTTTAAATTTAACAAGCTGTTTTTTAATGGATATTAGGGCTAAATTAAAGAGTCTGTCTTCACTTGTTGAATTCTGTATAAAACTTTTAATGCGCTTTAAAGCTGAAAAGCTGGGATGGTTAGTACTAATTCACACAACTTGACGACTTCAAAAAGGGACTTATTTAAACCAGTTGTTATAAGAAAAATTAACACATTGATGGGCGTCTTTTTATCACTAATTTCAGTTGTTTCATAAACAACACTTAACTGGGGCTTTAATGCTGGAATATCGAAAAAAATTCCATAATTTAATTTTAGTGAATTAAAAGCTTCCGATGGAAATTTTGATGAATCGTAGTTACTAATATTAAAATTGCACAATTCAACAAATTTTAATTCGTTAAAGTTTTGAAATCGAGAGTTCATTTGTTGTAAAATATTATCAAAAATTTCGGCGTATAATCGACGACGCCAACATTATCAATTCTAATTCTCTTTCTTTCAGGTTCTAAGCCAATGTTTTGAGTCTTATTCCAAAAGTATTTAAACTGATCTCGTTTTTTATTTATTATTAGTTTTAAGAAAAAATTTTTATGTTTGTCAAAAAATATGAAGGTATCTTATATTTGAGCACAAACTTTTTCCATATACTGCCAACTTAAGTAGAAACACTGTATGTATTATTTTTTCATAGTTCAGTTCTTTTATAATTATTTTTCGAACAAAAAGATGATTATCAAATTATCACATCCTATTAAGGTAAATATAGATTTAATAAAATTGTAGTAGGCCATTGTAATTATAGTTTTATTGAAGTGATACATTTAATTAACAAAAAATAGATTACCTATATAAATATGAAGAAATTTTTCAATTTTTTTTAATATATGTATAACCACTGATTCTGCTGCACGGTAAATTAAATTTTCTTGACTATACTATCTAACCAATCTTTTAAACCCATGAATATATTATCTGTTGTCCTTACTTGTACTAGCTATAGTAAGCAATAATCGAGTTTCACGCTTTTCTTCTGTGCTTAAAAATAAAACTATTTTAAGTAATTAAATTGTAAAAATCTTTATTATATTCATATTTCGAAAATGATTTATTATGTTAAATATTAACATGGTGCATGCAGAACAAGAATTAGAAAATGTAAGCTGACTAAATCTACAACACATATTTTTTACTGTCTTTTGAACTTTGTGTTAAATGAAGCGATTAAAAAATACCTAAATCATATTATAGAAATTTCTTATAAAAGTGTATTATGTATTTACACTATGTAAAATTAGACAAGTAGGTATCTATAATAATAAGAATGTTAAAAATTTTAATATTTTATAAAACTGATAAGCCGAATGCATATTTTGTGTGTCATATTGCTCTTCAGAAAGAATATAGCACTAGACATAGTTGTGTCATATAATTTTATTGCAAAATATTATTCTAAAGTAACTAAATCTATTTCTCAATAAAATCGTTGAAATAATTTAATACTTAATCAACCTACTTATAAATTTGATCAACAAATCAGTAAAGTTTCCAGTTTTGCATCAGGTTTTATTCTCCAGGTGATATTATCATGTAGTTAGCCTGAATAAAGTTATTGCATTTTATGAAATTTTGCATAAATCTTCCGAAATATGGAATACCCGGGCCACCATTAAATTATAATTTACATCTGAACGCAATATTGAAATTTTAGAAGTATGTAACAAGATCATACCAAGACGAAAGTAATGAATTTTATATGGGTACCTCTTTATTGCATCCACTTTTTTTATCGGAACATAAAATATTGTTCTTAAAATATTGTAATAATAAAACAATATTTTAAAATAAAAAAATTACAGTAACTGAATTTAAAAATAAAGAGAACATGTTTTCATTTGATTTCTTTGAAACACGTGCATATTTTTATTTGGTATTACCCACATACTGTTTTGGTACATTTTACGCAGTACGTAGTTGCCATTCTTTAATGTAGGACAAAGGTGGCAATATTTCTCTGGTCCCTTTTTGATTCCCTCCCCTTTGATATTTATACTGGGTATAAAGGTTTCTTTAATATCTACTGCATTTACTGTATTTAGGTATCCTATTTGTTGACTTTTTGATTGCCATGGTTTAATAAGACCTTTGTGAAGTACTCAAAACGTGTTAAAGTTTTACCATCTAATGCTTCAACATTGTGTAACTAAATTATATATGAATTGATGCAAGCCATGTTTATCATTATGTAAAAGACACATAGAGCCATTTGCACCGACAGTCGTTAAGAAATAAGCGTATTTTTTACGTGTATACTTTCAAAATCAAGCCACATCTTCTTTTGCTAAATAGTTGCAACTTTGGCACCTACAAATTATCATAAGTGGATCTTTCCTGAGGCACTGCTAAAAGCTCAAGATCGTGACTTAAAAGAATTAGTGGAGAGGACCCTTTCGCTACAAACCACACGTAAATTTTACGTAAGATACCGCTTTAGGGTTAACAGAGAAAGACGAGATCATTGTGTGGAGATATGATTATTTAAGGAAAATAGCGGACGCAGGGAATCAGCATAAACAGGTGTTTTATTTAGATAAAACATGGGTTAATGCTGAACATACAGTAACAAAAAGTTGGCAAGATACTTATAACAGAACTAGAAAATAAGCCTTTGTAGAAGGGGTCTCTTGTGGATTAATTAAAAAATCCAACAGGAAAATGAAATCGTTTAATAACCAACATTTGAAGCATCAATGCTAGAGTCAAAGAGAACATTACATTGCCACAAGATGGAAAAAAGAACATATTTCAAAATGACTTCATTCTAAAAATATTATCAGTCCTATTATATCATTGAAGGCACAATTACTCGTAATAGCAAGACAACATAAAAACAATTTTAAAAAAGGTATTATAGACATGCCTGTCCCGAGAAAAAGAAATTCAAATTCTCAGATTGAGTCCTTACCACGCACAGTTAAATCCCTTTGAATTGCTCTGGTCACAATAAAAGGTTATATTTTTCGAAACAATGCAACATTTAAGTTACCTGATGTGCGAAATTTGTTTTTGAAGGCAGTTATCAGATGTTATTAGAGAACATTGGAGAAAATGCATTGATCATGTTACAAAAGTAAAAAATTCATTTTGGAAAGTGGATATAGCAATGGAAAACTTAATAGACCCTATAATAATAAACCTCAGAAAAGTGAAGATAGTGACTTTTAAAAATAGTTCTTAAATCTTTTATTTTTTTAATCTTTGATTTTAGGTACTGAAGTGTTACTTTTAAGAGATTAAAAAAAGTTTAATTCTATTAACAACATATAATGCTCCTTGTTATTTATTGGTTAAATTTAATTCGTTCAATATTAAAGTGCAACAATTTTGTCAGAAGCATAAGGTTCATTTTTATTTGTTGTAAATAATATAACTTGTTTCATTTAAAATTTAATCTATAAGTATATAAGTGCCGTGACCCTATTTGTATTTGTAGAAACTTATTTAGCAAAGTAATCCTATGGAATGTGACGTTATATCCCTACTTTTATTGCATTCCTCTTTTATTCAGTCTAATGGGTGTCTCAAAAGTTTTGGGAAAAAGTTTGTCTGTACTCTGCGGAGTATTAAATCAAATTTATCTAGTTAGCCATGTTACTTACATTTAAAATTGTCTTCCAAAATTGGTAAATTTTATTAAAGAACATCATGCCAACGACAATATCATGTTTTGGCCGGACTTGCTAGAGCCACATGCGAATGGTTAGAAGCTCAAAATGTGCCATTTGTGCCTAAGCAGGACAACCCCCCGAACGTTCCCCAAGCAAGACCAATAGAGACATTTTGGACAAGATTGTCAAGCAAAGTTTATGAAAATGGCTGGGAAGCTCAAAACGAGCAGCAGCTGCGGCGTAGGCTATTCCAAAAAATTAGGGAGTTTGATGTTGAAGAGTGCCAAACCCTAATGAGACGCGTCAGGACAAAACTGCGCCATATCGACGAAAATGAACCCCTAGCGGTGCTGTAGTAGTTTTTATTTATTGTTAAGGAACCACTTTGTACGTAGTATTATGAGGGATAAATAAATTTTTAAAATATTTTTTTATATGTCTAATTTTTTTCCCAAAACTTTTGGGACACCCGTTATAGCTCCCCAATGTTGTATGACAACTAGGGTGTCATTTATTTAGTTTCTTCGTAATGTGGGTGGATGATAGGGATTGATGTAGGTGAGTTCTCTATTTTGCTATTTAAGTGCCCCCTTATTTGTATTATAGAAACTTATTTTGCAAAGTACTCCTACAGAATGTGACGTTATATCCCTACTTTTACTGCACTTCTATTTTATTTAGACTATAGTTCCCGAATGTTGTATGACAACTAGGGTGTTGCCATATATTTAGTTTTTTCGTAATGTGGGTGGATCATAGGATTGATGTAGGTGAGTTCTCTATTTTGTTATTTAAGTTCCCCATTCGTATTCTAGAAACGCTTTTAAGCATTTTCTGATATCATCTTTAGTTCATGATATATAGAGTCACTGTAAGTTTACAAATAGTTAACCCGTACGTAAATTAATACCAATTATACAAATTTAGCATTGTTTAGTATATTTTGCTAATAAATCATTAACGATATTCCGTCAGATAATTTGTGTACACACCTGTATCCTCATCTTTAGTATTTTATTCTAAGTTTCTTTTCATACAACCATGCATCACACACTCACATTTTTAAGGTAATACACAAGTACACCTACCTCAAAAAGGAATGAAGATGCTTATTGCATACTTTCACTTTAACTGAGAGGTATGCATAAACCTGTAATTTTTTCCATTTAATAAAGTATATTTACATCTAATTCGTATAATAATAAAATAACTGTCATCTAATCATTTTATACACCTCTATAATCTTTAGAAACTAATAAATCGATAAACCAAACCAGGGTCACGGATTGCTGCAAGTATTTATTTAAAAAACCAAGAGGAAATAGTAAATGCATAGCTATAGGTAAGTAACCATGCAGCTTTCTTTTATTAAATTACGGACACTAAGTTTTTTTCGTTAACGGTTAAAAAGTTAAAGTTTCACTGGAACTGAGATTACATATTTGAATTTCATGATCACTACACTGAAATTAATATCCAATTTATATTTTTTGTCTTACGACATGGCTATCGGTGTGACAAAACTGGTACATGAACAGAAATGAAAGTTGATCTGGCCTATAATATACGAATTTTTCTATGGTTACACATCCTTGTTAATAGTTATAAATATAAATTAAAAAATGTAAATTACGTCAACAACATTTTTCTGTTTATTTTAAAATAAAGAAAATTCGAAATATGCAAGATATCATTTCTTATTATTGCAAGAATTATCTCTTATATCGCAATGTGGAATGTTTGGTCTATTTTTGGCCGAAAGTGGCACAAATAAAAGTAAAAGTTAGTAATTTTTAACGACTGGAAAAATGTCTATAAACATTAGTGAGACCTGGGGAAAAAATTAAGACCATTTGTAGCAGGGAAAGTATTTTTTTGTCGCATTTTGTGTTCAAAAGTGTAAAAATGAACCTTGAAAATCACGAAAGATTGTTTCTTTTTTTTCTCAAATCACTGCTTAAAATATATTTTAAGCATAAGTTAATGCTCGAAAATAAGAAAAATAAATAAAGCTCTGCTATTCTGGAGCTCTGCTTGAATTACACAGAAGTAATGATTTTTTTCTACACCCACATGGATATTAGCTTATCTACGCACAGTCTACAAAACGAAAAAGTATGCTATTGCATTTAACTGAACGAATGTATTTATTAATTCTAGACATTGCAAAAAAATTAAATCCACCAATCACAGTTCATATTTTGGACACCCAACTATCTACTATTATTTTTTTTACAATTTTAAATAAGTGACAATTTTGTCAAACTAATTGTCAGTATATTTTTAGTTATTGAGATTAAATATATGTATATTAAAATGAGCTATTTTTGTGTAGAATCGATAAATAATAGCATTTTTATTTTTATTTGGTCCACAAAAAAATTAATTCTAATCAAACTATTACTATTTAATTACTAGTAATAAAACTAAAATTTTAAAAGCGGCCGAGGAGCTGTGGTCAGAGCTTCCGCGTTCCACGCGAAAAGTCCAAGATCGATTTCTGGCTGGGGACTAATTAAATTAATCTTTTTTTTTTTTCATGTTCATTTCGTTTTATAAATTTTTTATACATATCGCATATGGCCATTATATCCACTCCTGTTGCACAAACTACTTTATCAGTCTTTGATGTTTAAAAGACTAGGACTTCCGAACAACAAACAATAACAAGAAGATCCTTGCCTTGAATATTAGGTGGGATTCTACTCTTCCCAAAACCTTTTCATAAATCACCCGGTATAATTTTTAAAGTAAAGACAATAAACTATTTTTTTCTTAACTCTTGTACGTATTATTCTAGTGAATATAATTTTTTCGTTTTTAATCAACCAAGTGAGCCGCTGATTACGAATCCGATGTCAAAAATACAAGATTCAAAATGGCGGATCCAATATGGTATATATGCATAAAAATAAAACATCAGCGGCCTTCAAGTGGTTTTTGAGTTCACCTAATTTCAATTTGTAATCAATACAATAGAAGTAGGTATATAGAAGAAATGCAATCGGTATGATGTAAATAATGTGTATTTTTTACCATGTGGGTATGTCATCCATTGTTACCTTTTAACATATCCGATAAATTGTTTACAGCCTACTTGTAATAATTCCTACGACTTGGGTAGAACCGGCTATCAGGTAACTCTTCCAGAAATTGTTCTGGAAGCCGATGGAACCGAAGCATTGGCTTCAATAGAAGGAAAGAAAAACAGAATTAACTAGGATCTGGCACATATCAATAAAAAGCGCGAAAATAAAACAGCTTAATACCAGTCACGCCAAAAAAAAAGCGCGCATAGACACGCATATAAACAGGGCCACCGAGAGCCATAGTGGCGCCAAAAAACTGGCAACTCGGGTTGACAGATTTGTGAATCCTTTCTATGTAAAGTTTCTTAACAAAAACATCATCAGCTAAAGCTGCCGGGCCCCCTTTGTGTCTGGGCCCCGGGGATTTTGCTCTCCCTTTCGTCGGGACCGCATATAAATACCACACTCGAAGTGAAGGAGGATTTAGTTTCAGTTAATACGAGCAGAAGAGTACTTCGTCTACGTTTAGTAGTAATAACCAAGAAACACTACGGCTTAACAGCTCAGAAACAAACAATTACCTCCAATATCATAATTTTAACTATTAGCTTACAAAAAAGAATTAATACAAGAAGGTCTATTTTTTTTTCTACCAGAAGTTATTATAGTTATTAATGATACAGACTGACATTAATTTAAAATATATTATTTTAAATGTTACTAGGGAAACTGAAGATGATTTCGAGCTTAAAAATATAGTATTTCATATAGACGAACTTGATGTAAAAATGGTAGACAAAAATATTGAATAAGTGGTAAGAAAAGCAATTGTAATCCTTAATACGTTATTTTCTATTTCAAGTCTTAATCAACAATTTTTTCTTTTGTCGGCCGCCATATTGGATCCACCATTTGGTATTGAAAATATTTAAAGTCCTTTGCAAAATAAGCGACCTCAAAAACCCCTAAGAAATCCACCAGGTTTTATTTTTATACAAAAAAAAGCAATTTATAATATTTTATAACGTCATATTGGATTCACCATTTTGCATTTAAAATTTTTAAGGTCATATTGAAAATCAGTGACTCCAAAAATGTTTAATGTCATATTTAAAATCAGTGACCTAAAAACCCCTTAGAAAAACTCCAGGTTTAATTTTTATGCAAAACAAGCAATATTTAATATTTTTGGGCGTCATATTGGATCCAACTGTCTAATGTCTTTCATATTTTTTAAATATTCCAAATGAAAAATGAATTTAATGTTTTTAGATAACGGTCAACCTGTTTAATTTAGATCGAGATCTTTATTTTGTACTGCCTATTACACTGGTGACAGCAATCGTCCATTTTTTGGATATTATCGAATCTGGATGAACAAAAACAATTTAAAATCATATAGACCATATATAGACCATAAATAGATCATAGACCAAAATATAGACAATATTATAGAACATAATATAGACTATACTATAGACCATAATATAAACCATAATATAAACCATAATATAAACCATAATATAAACCATAATATAAACCATAATATAGACCATACTATAGAACATAAGATAGACTATATTATAAACCATAATAAAAACTATAATATAGACCATACTATAGACCATAATATAGACTATAATATAGACCATAATATAGACCATAATATAGACCATAATATAGACCATAATATAGACCATAATATAGACCATAATATAGACCATAATATAGACCATAATATAGACCATAATATAGACCATAATATAGACCATAATATAGACCATAATATAGACCATAATATAGACCATAATATAGACCATAATATAGACCATAATATAGACCATAATATAGACCATACTATAGATCTCTCACAATTCTAAAAACTCATGACAATCTATTTTCTCCTTTACAATCTAAAAATTCCAATGATCATCCAAATAAATTTGTTCTAATCCCATTACCATTGCCGTCAGAAACCCAAGGCCGTTTCGAATAACTTATCGACGCCGACGACACAGAACGGAAATATGACATCCAAAGTCAAATTACGCAATCATGACAATATAAACCATATAGACCACTGATCTGTAAGATCAGTGATATAGACCGTATTAATCATATAGGCCGTATTAATCATATAGGCCATATATACTATATAGATCATAGACCTTATAGACCTGATAAATGTAACTTAGGACATCAAATTCGTTAAACCTGATAAAGAGCAAATATTTAGTATGTAACTCTTACAACACTACGCTCTAAAATTGTAGTATTTGCAACATTTTAATATATAGGTACGGTGAGGGAGGATAAGCTTAAGTGGTTAGAGTCTGAACTTCCAAATACAAGATTCCGTACCTGTATATGGATTAGGCAGGATCACTAAATTTTTTTAAATTTAAATATCGACACTTTTTTAAAATTCGAAACTTATATTGATTTTTTCATGGGTTGTTGTGCTTTATATTATTAAATTGTAGTTGCAAACAAAATTTAATATTGACCTTAATTTTCCGAATGTAATGTCTGCCTCTAGTGACACTTTTAGTTTACCGGAAGTTAACCAGTTATTCAACATTTATCAATATTTCAGTATTTAATTTATAAGGAAGGTTATTAATGCAGCATGTAATTAACCATACCCGGAAATTGGTTTATTTTATTATACATACTAGAATGTTATCGATATTAATTCGTTTATTTCAGATAAAAGTAATTCAATAACGTATCTGGAGGTAATTATGCAGTTCATACTTACAGTAAATTGGAATATATTATGGAATAATGTATTTGATATGAACGTTAACTTTGTCATGACGTCATTTTTAGTAATTAAGTGCTGGCAAACTTTTAACGGGTTAGAGATAAATGACTAATAAAGCGTCAGCTTGGTCGTCCCTACTCTGCCTCTTCCCAACTGCATTTGCCTACAAATATCTACTACACACAAAAATTGGAAATAATTTAATCAATATATAGATTCAATTACCCATTCAATTATACTGATTTCTGTAAAATTTGTAAGATTTTGATTAATTCAATAAATATTTAATTTGTATTTTCTTATTTTAATTAATGGTGTGTAATAATAGAGATTTTTAGGTTTGATTGATTTTTGTATAAACTAATTTTCAGTTTAAATCTTTTCAAAATAAATTAATTGTAATTATTGAAGCTACATGAAGAGTGTGGGTAGAGTAATAGAATTGTAGATGTTCAGAAGCAACTATTCAGAAATTAATTATGTATACTTTCAAAAAAGTTCCTCTTCGAAACTCAAAAGTGCAATAATCAGGAGTGACAACTATCAAAAAAATTAATTAAAATTAATACATCTCTATTTCTATGGCAAGAAATAAAATAAAATTCATTTCAATAAACTCTAGCAGGAGCGAACTAAAGACCATAATATGACTCTTTACGGGACACTGCGGTCTTAGAAGATACCTAAATATCTTTGGGACATGTGATAACTTCCCATGTAGAATATGTGAAGAGGAAGACGAAACTCCTATTTATCTACTATGTCATTGCCGGAAACTTAAACATGAACGAAAATGGCACTTAGGAATAAAATAACCAGAACTTGAAGAAATATCTATCAGACATATTCTTAAAATTATCAAAAATTTTAACCTGATGGGGTAGAAACTGAGAGGGATATAATAAGCTTCAGTAACGAGTAGGTTTTGAACCACATCCTAATTTAGATAGAAGTAGTCATTTTGATAATTTTTTTATAAAACAAACATTTTGACAATTATTTTAAGAAAATAAGAAATTTATGTTCAATAACATCAGGCCACTTTTGTGATAATGGCTTTCTTTATAAGTTAAATAAAGTCCTATATCTAAAGAATGGTGCAAATATAACCTTTTGTGGTGAAAAATTTACTGTTGTAATCTGATCCAGATAGTGCGTGGACGGCTGGAAGCAAACAGCATAAGTTTTGCCCATTTTCTGGTGGATAATATGAACAGGCAAAAGTCGCACAGAATAACCAATATGTTTTAAATGGATCAGCATTCTAAAGTAGGCTTGCTCTACTAACAAAAAATTTAAATGTGGTTGATTTACTGGCCTTCCACTTTGCACATATATACAGTTAAATGATACGTCATCTTCTTTATCACCATAAAATATACTAAAGGTGAGGTTGGTAATACGTTGGTAATATGAGTCAAAGAATCCAAGACTGTATTAGCTATAAACACTTGCAAGTTCAGTTTGTTCTTTAATGATCCCCAAAAACTGTTGAGTTGGACGGAACGAAACACCTCAAGCTTTTTCGGTGATAGTGTGTGATAACGGTCAAATATATAATCGACTGTTCCACAGTTCTTTGTGATGCACTTAATATATGATGAAAAAGTAGAAATCGCTCCGCTAAAGATTTTTTCAATTGTCATAATTTTTCGTAAGAAATTCATTATATTCAATATATAACAAGTCTTGTCATCAGACTTGAACAAGTGGTCGCCGCTGGTGCTGACATAATATGTTTTTAACACTTTTAACAATGCATTTTTTGTGGTTTTGCCATGCTGCTGGAAGCATCAGAGCACTAGCGTCATACCTGGAAAATGTCTACCCAAGCTTAAAATAATTGCTATACACTCCCGAACAAAAAATCTCCCTACTCAAAATTTTATTAAAAAAAAAAAAGAGAAACCTGTAAAAAGTATCAATTTTAAACAGAAAAAGAAGTCTGAAAAAGTTAATTTTCGTAATGAGTAATGAAATTAAATTTACCTCTAATTTTTTCTTCATTCATACTTAAATTGGTCGAGTGTAAAGAACTTTTAATAGATATATTATTGTTTTATTATGAACTTTGTCTAAAAAGAAAATGTATTAAATATTATTGTAAAAACAGCAATTTTCTATTCAAATACTAAAATATTGCTTTGAATTTATCTGCAATAAACAAATTGAACATCACAATTTAATATCACCAATAATTTCACACCTAACTATTACCAATTATACTAACTGTTTAAACAACATATTCTGCATGTGATTGATGCATCCTCCATACTCCATGCTTATTAGATAGATAATTTCTTCAAACGTTAATGCCAATGCAATTAGTCATTTACCATATAGCTACTAAGAAATTGCTGCATCGCATAATCAATTGCAACATACTTTTCATCAAGGTAAAAACCAAATATGCAGGTTACCTACACAATACCTACTTGCTTTTATCCCAACTTTCTTTGTTGCATGCGTTTCCGCCGTATGGCAATATCAATAAATATCTTTAGTCGATTCAAATTAAGCCTTGCAAACCCAATAAGCAGCGGTCCGTTGAAATATTGTCTTGCAGGTCATTTTTTGAGCTTGAATACGTATGGAAAATTACCGAGTGTTTATGCATAGTCTGACCTATATTAACTATTTACATTTTAAAGAATTGAATTGGCATTTTTCACTAGTCGATTTCGTTTGACTTTCATTTTCAAATACATTAGAGCAGGAGTAGCGAATCATGAATTAGTGTTATATTTTCTTAAAATATTTCGATGATTTTTTGGAAAATTCGAATAATATTGGCTCAATACTGAGTCATTAATAGGCAGTAGAAAAATGGTAGAAATGTGTAACAGAGTTGCCATATATTGAAAGAAAGAGTTCCTTGGTTATAAAAATTTTGAAAATAAAATGTTTAAAATACACAATTGTGGCTTAAAATTATAATCATACTAGCATAATTTTTAATTAGAATGAAAATTCAAGGACTAATTAGAATTATTGTTGGCTCAAATACAAATTTTTGAAAACTATATAAATAGGCACTAACACCCTATCATTTTGTGGCTTATATTTTGGATACAACCAAAACCAAATTTAAATTGACTAGTGTAGAAAAAGATTTAGCAATAAATTTTATCTAACAAATGTATGGAATTAGTAAAGTGTTACCACTAGTTATAAAACTTAAAGCCAAAACTGAACCATTTTCAACAGATATATTTTCAGAAGAAGTATTATCCAGTGTAAGTGCCTTACAGTAGTGGGTTTCACAACAGAATATTGCTGAAGTCGCAAAACTTCTTCCTACCTTGAAACAATTTTTATGTGCTGTCTCCTCATCATCTTCAATAGAGCCGAGTATTTTCTATATTTGGAATCGTTCACTCCAATTAACGAAATAAATAAGTAGAGAAGAAAGCAGGAAAATAAGTATTTCTGTACAAATACTATAATGAAAATTAGTGTTGAATTTAAAAATATGTATTATTTTTTTCAATATTAAGAATTCCGTTTTATTTGCAGTTTATATTTGTGAGAATATTCGTTTAATTTGTATTTTCATATTTTGTAAAACAATTAAATGTTTTTATTTCAGAATTTTGATTTTTAAATCTATTGATTTAAATCGGGTAAACCCTGGGTAAGATGTAGATGGCGGTATTTTTTATTTATTACTTTAGAGTTCAAAAGTTCCCCAGATGTAGCAACCTGTCTGCGAAACGACATAATTTTTCGCGAACATTTTCCAAGTCGATGAGGCGGCAAAATTTTGTCGGAAATCATCGGAAATTTCAGGCTAAAGAGTTTATCGAGAGTTAAGAAATTGAGATTGGAAAATGAGTTAGACAATGAATTTGGTTATCCATTCTTATTTTAAAGTTCAACTTGCATTAATTTTCAGTCAAATCGTTTCAATCTATATTGATTAGTAAATGTTTATGTTAATCAACGTCTTTTTGTGGAATTATTTACTAGGCTTGTTAGTTATTAAACTACTAAATTTTAAATAAATATAGCTATTTCAGAAAGACAGTAATGATGGCTTTGTAAAGCCAATTTTAATAAATTTAATTTTACGCACTGATGTACTTGTCTTATTCTCTTCACCTTACTGGTTTTTGTTAGTCCGTACCTGCATATAAAATTACCCTATCCATTTCGAGACCAGTGTTGCCAGTCTAATACAATTGTACTAGATCTAGTACATTCTCTGAGAATCTGGTACTCTAGTACACTCGAAACAATATCTAGTACTTTTTTCAGCGTATGTTTCCATTTGAAGTGTAAAATATATTGGTCAACAATTGCAAGAGAAATTAAAATAGTTGTTAAAAATTACTTTAGAGATAAAATAGTAGACATTTCTCGAGAGAAAAATATTGTTTAAAAATTGCACGAGATATCAAATATTGTTCAAAAATGGCTTGCTTGAGAGATAAAAAAGGGTTTTAAAAATTGGCCGAACTATAAAATAGTATTAGAAATTGCTTGAGGGGTAAAATATTGTTTAAAAATTGCTCTAGGGATAAAAATACTGTTAGAAATTTAATGAGAGATAAAAATATTTAATAATTTTTCCAGAGATTAAATAGTATTATATATTATTAAAATCGTGTTCAAAAATTGCTCGAGGTAAAATAGTATTATAAAATGTTTAACCCTTGTTCAAAAATTGCTCTAGGGATAAAATACTATTGAAAAATTTGTTGAGAAATAAAATATTGTTCAGAATTGACTCGAGAGATACCTACTATTAGACATTTCTCGAGAGATAAAACATTGTTTAAAAATTCCTCGAACGATAAAATACTATTAGAGATAAAATATTGTACAAATTGCTCGAGATATAAAACATTGTTAAAAATTTATCGAGAGTTAAAATATTTTTATAAATTTGTCGAGAGTTAAAATATTGTGCAGTTTGCTAAAAAAATAAAAAAGTTGTTAAAAATTGATCGAGAGATAGAATAATGTTAGAAATTTATCGAAAGATACAATATTGTTTAAATATAGCTCAAGAGATAAAAAAAAGGTTTAAAAATTGTTCGAGAGATAAAATAGTATCAAAAGGATAAAATAGTGTTAGAAGTTGTTAAAATTTTGCTCAAAAATTGCACGAGATATCAAATATTGTTCAAAAATAGCTTGAAAGGTACAAAAAGGCTGTTAAAAATTGCTCGAGTAATTAAATAGTGTTAAAAATTGTACAAACATTGCTCAAGGAATAAAAAAAGTTGTTAAAAATTGCTCGAGAGATAGAATACTGTTGGGAATTTATCGAGGAATAAAATATTTTTTTAAAATAGCTCAAGAGATAAAAAAAGATTTTTTAAAAACTGTTCGAGAGATAAAATATTATCAAAAGAGGTTAAATCTTTTTCAAAAATTGTTCGAGAGATAAAATAGTGTTAGAAATTGTTAAAATTTTGCTCAAAAATTGCACAAGAGATCAAATATTGTTCAAAAATAGCTTGAAAGGTAAAAAAGGATGTTAAAAATTGCTCGAGTAATTAAATAGTGTTAAAAAAAATATTGTACAAACATTGGTCCAGGGGTAAAAGAAGTTGGTAAAAATTGCTCGAAAGATAGAATACTCTTATAAATTTATCGAGAGATAAAATATTGTTTCAAAATAGCTCAAGAGATAAAAAAATATTTAAAAACTGTTCGAGAGATAAAAGAGTATCAAAAGGTATTAAAATCTTATTTAAAAACTCGAGAGATAAAATAGTGTCAGAAATTTATCGAGAAGTAAAATATTGTTTAAAATTGTTTTGTTCGTGTTCTTTATAAACCTTTTTTTGCTCTTTAATGACCATACTTCATAATTAGAAAAATCTGGTAATTTTATAGAATCTAGTACATTTTTATGAAATCTGGTACATTTTTTAGATAAATCTGGTACATTACAAAAATATTTCTGGCAACACTGTTCGAGACTCTAAATTACACATTTTTTTTATAGAATAAATTTTATGTTGTGATAAGGTTAACCTTCTTAAATTTAAAGGTTTCACGTTTTAAATTTTCTGGAAATAACTATATAAAAGCAAACCGTTATCTAATAAACGATTTATATCTTTACATTAAACAGCTATAATCAAAATGTTATGAAAGTAGTAATCTTGCCGTTAATGGAGACATGTACTAGACAAGAAAATATGTAATAACTTTAATCGAAAACCATTATCATACGTGTTAGATTTTTTTCCTTTTTTTTTTTTCGTGTTCTACGTTAATTTTGGAAATATACCTACATAAAATGGATTTTTCAAATTTAATCATCCAAATTATGAGTCTTAAAAATAGGCTATTGATTATTTCCTAAAAAAGAGAGGGCAATAAGGAACTATCACCATCGCTAGTTTTTATCGCATGAATAATTTAAATTTAAATGGTCATTAAAGATGAAATAATGGCAGAGTGCTATTAAATTAGAGGATGAAAATTGGAGATAGGGATGAAAATACAACCCTTACAGTTTAATTATATCTCAAAAGTAAAGCAAACTTCAGGTATATTTAATGGGAATTTTTTTGTATAGAATGCGATTTTCCATCGAAATAGATTATTTAAGAAATTACTTTTTTTTTTAATATCAGAAACATCAAATATATTTTAAAAAATAAAGCAATATAGGTAAAGGCATTGCTTTATATAAAAACAAGTAGAATAAATTTGGGTTAAAAAAGTTTTTTGATAAAAACTGACTGAGATACAATCGCTCCAACTTTGCAAGTTTTCCATTTTTATCGCGTTTATCTTGATACCGTTTTAGTTCTTATTTTTTACAACAAGATTGATTTTTATTCTTAAAAAAAAAGTATTTTAGGTTAATATGTAAATAAAAATTCAATATTTTTACGAATGTATAAAACAGTGATGGAATTTTTCACAAATTAACAAGTAATTATTTTTAAAAATTGTTTTCTTTTTGTATCTAAAATATAAATATTTTTAAAAATATATTGGAAATTTAATTAATTTAAAATCAATTAATTAATTAAACGTGAATATTGCTTTTGTATCTATTTGAAATATGTATGTGTAAAAAATACATTTGATAATAATTTCATTTAAATTTTATAAATCAGTTGCCCACTTTTTATGTCAATAGCACTATAGTTTTTGATGATTATCCCATTGGTTTAATTGTTAGTACGAAAAGTACAGAAAGGCTGCGCCATTACATTAAAAATATTTTTAATAATTAGTTGTGACTTTGTTTATAAATCGACACAGTTTTACACATTCGTAAAAGTACTCTTTTTAATGAATAAAAATTTTATGGTGAAAATAAGAACTAAAACGATATCGAGGTGAAACGATAAAAATTGAAAAGCATAGCTAAGTTTGAGTGACTGTATATCAGTCCGTTTTAATCCAAAAAAATTTGTAAACCTACCATTTTAAAGGAAATATTATCTACTTTTTTATGTAAAGCAATATCTATACCTATCTTAGCTCAGAAAACCCAGAAATGAAACAAAAAATAAAATAAAACAAAGTCGATTTTTGCTATTTTTTTTTTTAAATATTTTTCTTAATATTTTTTACATAAAGAAAATGTATAATTTTTTTCGATATAAAATACAAAAGAAATTCAATTAACAATAACTGAATTTTTCTTCGTTTTCAAGACATAAATAAAAACTCTAAGGGTTACATTTTCACCTCTATCTCCAATTTCCACCCTATAATTTAATAGCATTCGTCAGTTTTTCATTTTATGTGGCTATTTAAAAGATTCATGAGTTAAAACGTCATCGTTTCTTTCTATATGACATAACCAAAAGCCTAAAAGGACGATTCAAATGCGTAGAGCAGCTAACTAATCCCTACATAAAAATTAAAATGCGTGTAAAAACCAAAAACTTGAAGAGTTAAGTAAAACAGAGATTCCCTTGATCTAGACCCGTAGTTTGGTAAAAATTTAATAGTTTGGTTTTATTATGTAAAAAAAAATTAGAAAAACAGCATAACATTGCTATTATAATAAATATTTCAGGTATATAAAGAAACTAGCTGTTGCCCGCGGCTTTGCACACGTGGAGTCGTGTTTTTAATAAAAAAAAATACACGATTTACAAAAAAATTAGTGATATGTTTTTTAGGGTTCATGGTATATATGTGTTAGTATTATAGATAAAAGTTAAATGGAGTATTCTAAAATTTAAGTATGTTAATCTAATTAAGAATTTATTTGTATACCACATTTCTGGTGAGATTCTCATCTGTTAATATCACCAGATTGCATGCAAATTTCACATAATACTGTCCATGAGAAAAGCAATTCTTCCTTAGGCTGTCGGAGTGTCGGAACATCGATATATGTCGTTTTTATCAATTTACTTCTCATATATTTCATAACAGGGCGTAAGAAAATCCACTTATTTGTTTTTATTTATTTTTATATTAATTTTTATTTATTTATTTTTATTTATTTTTATTTATTTTTATTTATTTTTATTTATTTTTATTTATTTTTATTTATTTTTATTTATTTTTATTTATTTTTATTTATTTTTATTTATTTTTATTTATTTTTATTTATTTTTATTTATTTTTATTTATTTTTATTTATTTTTATTTATTTTTATTTATTTTTATTTATTTTTATTTATTTTTATTTATTTTTATTTATTTTTATTTATTTTTATTTATTTTTATTTATTTTTATTTATTTTTATTTATTTTTATTTATTTTTATTTATTTTTATTTATTTTTATTTATTTTTATTTATTTTTATTTATTTTTATTTATTTTTATTTATTTTTATTTATTTTTATTTATTTTTATTTATTTTTATTTATTTTTATTTATTTTTATTTATTTTTATTTATTTTTATTTATTTTTATTTATTTTTATTTATTTTTATTTATTTTTATTTATTTTTATTTATTTTTATTTATTTTTATTTATTTTTATTTATTTTTATTTATTTTTATTTATTTTTATTTATTTTTATTTATTTTTATTTATTTTTATTTATTTTTATTTATTTTTATTTATTTTTATTTATTTTTATTTATTTTTATTTATTTTTATTTATTTTTATTTATTTTTATTTATTTTTATTTATTTTTATTTATTTTTATTTATTTTTATTTATTTTTATTTATTTTTATTTATTTTTATTTATTTTTATTTATTTTTATTTATTTTTATTTATTTTTATTTATTTTTATTTATTTTTATTTATTTTTATTTATTTTTATTTATTTTTATTTATTTTTATTTATTTTTATTTATTTTTATTTATTTTTATTTATTTTTATTTATTTTTATTTATTTTTATTTATTTTTATTTATTTTTATTTATTTTTATTTATTTTTATTTATTTTTATTTATTTTTATTTATTTTTATTTATTTTTATTTATTTTTATTTATTTTTATTTATTTTTATTTATTTTTATTTATTTTTATTTATTTTTATTTATTTTTATTTATTTTTATTTATTTTTATTTATTTTTATTTATTTTTATTTATTTTTATTTATTTTTATTTATTTTTATTTATTTTTATTTATTTTTATTTATTTTTATTTATTTTTATTTATTTTTATTTATTTTTATTTATTTTTATTTATTTTATTATTTATTTTTATTTATTTTTATTTATTTTTATTTATTTTTATTTATTTTTATTTATTTTTATTTATTTTTATTTATTTTTATTTATTTTTATTTATTTTTATTTATTTTTATTTATTTTTATTTATTTTTATTTATTTTTATTTATTTTTATTTATTTTTATTTATTTTTATTTATTTTTATTTATTTTTATTTATTTTTATTTATTTTTCTTTATTTCCATTTATTAAATTTTTTTTATTTTTATTGCACCACAGTTTCTCTGTCTTAAAATGTAAAAACCGAAAAACCCTGGAAGAGGTCATGATTTATTTATCCGTAGCTACAATTCCAATTTGCAAGTTCCTGCCTTTGAAAAAACCGATATTCCCATACAAACTTTCATCGCTGCTTCTCCCCCTTTAAATGTAAAAATCCAAAAACTCTGAAATACCTCATTATTTATTTAGGATGAGTCGCTACAATTCCAATTTTCAAATTCCTACCTTTAAAGAAAACTATACTCCCATATAAATATTCACCTTCATTTCCCCCCTCAAAATGTAAAATTCCAAAAAGTTCTTAGCTTTAAAAAATCTATACTCCCATATAAATGTTCACCTTAATCCCCCCCCCCCTCTAAAATGCAAAATCCTAAAATCCAAAACCCTGAAATACGTCATTATTTATTTATGATGAATAACTATAGTTCTAATTTTAACGTTTGTACCTTCATAAAAATTGATGCCCCCCTACAAAATTTCCCCCCCCCTTAAAATGTAAATAATTAAAAACCTTGACATACATCATTATTTATTTATACTGAGTAACTACAATTCCAATTTTCAAGTCTGCCTGTAAAAAATCTATACCCACATCAAATGTTCTCTCCCCCCCCCCTTTATAATGTGATGTTTATAAAATCCGTTCTTAGTGGGTGTCTATGTCGAGAAAGGAGTAATTATGTCAAATTTCACTCGCATATCGGGGACGACATTAATAATTTGTAGTGCGCATGTCGTATGCGTTTTATTTGTACATCGGTCTCTTTTTGATAGAGTAGGTGAGCGGTGTTTATGCCGGTCGGCGTAGCCAGGTATAGATTAAAACTTTCTGGTGACGGCGAAGCCGGCACCCTACGAGAAGGCGTTGCTTCGTCTTCTTGTTGTCATGGCATTATTATTATTATTAATATTGTTATTATTATTATTATTATTATTATTATTATTATTATTATTATTATTATTATTATTATTATTATTATTATTATTATTATTATTATTATTATTATTATTATTATTATTATTATTATTATTATTATTATTATTATTATTATTATTATTATTATTATTATTATTATTATTATTATTATTATTATTATTATTATTATTATTATTATTATTATTATTATTATTATTATTATTATTATTATTATTATTATTATTATTATTATTATTATTATTATTATTATTATTATTATTATTATTATTATTATTATTATTATTATTATTATTATTATTATTATTATTATTATTATTATTATTATTATTATTATTATTATTATTATTATTATTATTATTATTATTATTATTATTATTATTATTATTATTATTATTATTATTATTATTATTATTATTATTAATATTATTATTATTATTATTATTATTATTATTATTATTATTATTATTATTATTATTATTATTATTATTATTATTATTATTATTATTATTATTATTATTATTATTATTATTATTATTTGTTCATGTATGTGAAATTTGCTTCTAAGGTTTATAAAATACTACTGCTGGTCACGGCGTAAATGAAAACAAACAAGACGCATTCACACAAACACCTCCCACCACAGTAATTACAAATCATTAGTGTTGTCACCGATACGCGAGTCAAATTTCAAGTTAATCGGGCTTATATTTTTTGAGATTTGGTGATAAGTCAGTGAGTGGTATTTCGCTTTTATATTATAGATAAAATAAATTCGCAATTTTAAAAAAATTTTTTCGTTTGTCACATCCACATTTCTCTATCCGTCCTATGCTAATGGCGCTATAACACAATCTGGTATGCAGTATTCAAAATATTCAAATTTCTTTAAAAAAGTTTATTTAAATGTTTGCTACTTTGCGATGACCTCAAAACATGGAACATTGAGGCTGACACAGAAATGTTAATGCCATCATTTTCTATTACCTGTTCCCACCTACAAAGCAAACAATGTTTGTGATTTAAATTATGGCTTGTGTTTCAAGTTCAGTTATGTAAAATGCATCGCATTTTGTATACACACTTTATGAATAAAAAGGTGAAAATTATGAATTTTATTAAAAAGTATTTGTCCAAAAAACTTTATTTATTGATTAAAAGTGGAGATTGTTGGCTGTATCCGTAGGTTGCTCTATAAATGTGGAGATGCAGAATATGAAGCAATACTTACGATTGGCTATACGGCGTAAGTATAAACCTTAGTCTTTGTTAACACGTGCTTTGTATTCAGATTATGTGTAAACTTGTTAAAAACAAAGTAATAAATAATTATTTAAAGTAGAAAAAAGAATTGATGGTTTACTATGATTTCGAAGTCGGTTTAAGTGAACATCAGTGCAATAAACGACTGCAATAAATATTTGGGGAAGAAACTCTATCCCGAACTAGTGTGTTTAACTGGTATGCCAAATTCAAAAAAGGCTGTAGTTCATTAAGTGATGAGGCACGTCCGGGCAGACCATGTTTAAGAGTCGCCCCCGAAAAGTTTAGAGACTAAATCCACGATACACATACCAAATGATAGAAGAAACCTTTGGCATAGAATCTACACCATAAACACTTTGAATTAAAGAAGGTTGTAATTAGCCACATCAACTTACTGACTTTCAAAAGGCAGAACGTATTAGAATTTGTCTTGAAACGTTGAAAATGTTGCATGAAGGCAGCTAAAAATAATACAGAAATACCTATTGCAAATGTCTATAACGTCAGCAACAAATAAAACTTATTGCAGACCTGAAGTTTTGACATTAAGAGTCCTTATCCTTATGCATACTTCTAGCCTCATTTTAAAAACATGAATGTATAGTTTATTTTTATTATTCTTTATTATTGTACATAATATGGAAGAAGCATTATAGTAACCCTATAACTTAAAGGGGTCCCAAAACTTTTGTTTAGGGCATTTGCCTGTATTTTCTGCTCTGGACCTAACGAGGTGGATTTATTGGTAAAGAAGCACTAATCCATCATAAATACTTTACTGCCTTTCAACAATAAAATAGCAAGTCAAATCATGACATATAAACTTAATAAACTAGGTTTTAAAATGTGAAAATTTCCCATGAAGGGACTTCATTAACTCGAGGCTAATGGTGGTAGTTCAGAGACGACGACTGACTTTTGACATTTGACAATTTTTAGTAAATAAAGGCACATGCATTTTTAAGCCATACAATAAGTGAAGCCAAAATAATCAGTACCATCAAAGAATTGTCAGCTGACAAATATAAAAATAGTCTATTAATACAAGAATATTGGAAATTAAACAAGCATTAGAAATGACCATTTTAGAAGATTTTGATGATGGCTATATTAAATATTTAATTTTAGAAAACTTCGAACTAATACGAATATCGGCGAGCGCACCCGAAAGTTAATAAAGTCGTCACTATTTGCTGCCCTTAAATATCCATAATTAACGACAGACACTATCTTTAGTAAAGTAATTTCTAGAACTCAAACGATCTACGCATGCTCATATATCTAAATAAGAGCAGCGTTAATAGTAAACTCTCTAATAGTAAACTCTCTATTAACGGATGACGAAACATTATCGCTCTATGATGTTTATACTCTTCAAAAGAGCCGAGTGTGGATCCATGAAGACGCGCTAACATCCGTAGCGTTGAAAAAGCAAAGATCTGTTAAGAAAATTATGCACGCAATTTTCTTCCGTAGCACAGGTTTAGTAAAAGAAATTAAGCTTAAAAACAGCGAAGTGTAACAGCAAACTGGTACGTTACTGGGTGTTTCATGATATTCTTCAAGAAGTGAAAATTAGGGGCTTAATTATGATTTCTTTCACTTTGCACCTCTCAACAAACTATTAAATATTGTCGCAAAAATAAAGTCATAGTATTTGAACATTCACCATACTCACCTCATTTACTCAATAAATGCAATGATGCAATGATTAACAATTTTTAAATTATTATGAAAGAAACGAATCTATAAACATACCCAATACGTTTGTCATAAAACAAATTCAATAACTCACTTATAAAAACAATGTTAAAAACTTAAACCTAACTAAGTTATTGTTCAAGAAAAAATTTATCCCACAGCTTATGAGGAATTCATAACTAAATACACTAAATATCCAGAGGAAGTAAGAAATGAAATAAACCACTAAATAAAAATAATCCATCAATAGATGCAAAATACATTTTGTGAATATTTTTTAAATTTAAGATAAAGATGGCACTGCTGTTTATGAGCACTTGGCAAAATACCAAGACAAACAAACTAAATTTAATTCCAACCCCACTGTACTATAAATTATAGCGCTTTTTATTGGAATACCTGTTAGTATGGCGTTGCCTAGAAAATTTAGTTTTTTTTTAAAACTTATGTACTTTTCATTGATTTGACTATGAAGCTTATTTATGTCGGTTCTTATCCCTTAATACAAAATAAAATCGTATCTCTAAAAAATATATTATTATAATGGCGTCTCTCTTATATTGTACAAATTAATATCGTACCCTTTAAACCTTTCTCTTTTATTGTTATGATTGAGTTCCACGAGGTCGGACGGCTAAAGTGTTACTTTTAATTATTAGGTAGTAACTGACTATAACTTCGAATCAGTTCGATCAGCGTATTTGTAACGACCCGTATCAACAGTTACTAGATTAGGCAGCTGTACATGTATACACCTCTAACATAGTGGATTTATTAGTAGAAGTTGTACTGTTAGTTGTGTGAATTCTACCTAACTGGTTTAATTTTATTTACTATAGATTCAATTTTACGATGGAAAATCAAATTATTATTAATTTTTGCTGTATAACTTTCTCATCAATAAATTATTAATGATATGTCTCAAATCTTTACTTTCATTTTAAAATATTTCACTACAGGTACTGTATACATTTTTGTCTCTACAGGGTGTCCCGTAAAAATACCGACAAACTTTTATGGATATTATGGGACATCTAAAAAAACATTTTTTGCGTAAAAAAATATGTTTGTTTTATAAAGTAGACTGTATTTGGCGGCTGACTAATAATTTATTTTCTAAATTGATTTACAACTTTTCGACCTTATATTTTATATTAACTTGTTTTAGCTCTGGTAAATTTCTCTCCTTAATGTTTCTATGAGCCCACAGCTAACGGAAGAAGCAGTAGCAGTACAAAAACAATTTAGCACACACGCAAAATGACGTATTTTTATATGTAGCGGTTAATAATGTTCTTAGGGCTCAGTTTTGACTGCTAGTCAATTGTTAAAAATGATATTGATATCAAAAACAAATAATTTTAATTACAAATTTAAATTAACTCCGAAACGCAAAACACAACAATATCTGATTACGCGCCGTTTTCGAAATACAGGGTGTTAAAGTCTAAAAAAAGATTTTAAATCAATATGTTAAAAACATTTTAACTAATTTCAATGAAATATCCATAGGCGTGTCTACGGGACATGTGTATTATTTTTTGCTAAAAATACAATGTAATATTTCAGATTTTTGTATTCTAATAGAAATAATATATATTAAGTATACATAGTGAGCCTTTCAAAATTAGCCTCTGTAGCCTCACCGCGCGACAATTCAGAGCCGACATTTAATTGTCACGGCATTTCATCGCTACGACAATTTATCGCACGCCAATTCATCGCCACAAAAATAAAATAAAAATGTATTCTCTAAATAAAAGTTAGATTTATACAGGGTGAATTCGAAATAGAAAACCTAAATAGAAAAGAATGTACGGCAACATGTAGCTAGATTTAGGTTGGTGTATTTTGACTAAAATCAAATAGATGTTTTAAACCGCCACCAAGGTCACCCATTGAGCATGTCTGCAACATTATTGGTAGAAGATAGCTAAATTGACCAACTCCCTACTGAATAGCATTTCATTATATTCCCTAAAAGAAAATCGAGCACGTGATTAGGAGTATATCCTATTCAAAACGTATACTAAAAATGTAACCAATGATTATTACTCATAGGTTTATTTCCAATTTCATGTTCTTCTGCCTGGCGTGTCCAGATGTTACCAAGTAACGTACTTTAGGGAACTATAATAGTTCCTTAAAAAATATAATAAAATTATTTCGTGATTACCACTATTAGTCTAAGATCCGAAACAAGGTCGACCTTCACCCATCTGTTTACCGGATGAAAGTTTTTTTTTATTAAATAAAATATGTTTTTAAATATACTGCAAATGGGTTGCCTAAGAAAATTCGGTCCACACTATTTATTTTCTTAAAGTAAAAAAAACGACACCCTGTAAAGCATTCCCAAAAAGCTTTGACTGTGCCCAAACTTTAATCAGCTCATCGCAGGATAGATTAAAGCTTAAGTTTAAAATTTGGTGTTTTTTTCTTCATCCGTTTTTGAGTTATCTTCAAAATTCGAAATTTGAACTTTTCATCAAATATCTCAAATTAGGTCCATTTTAGGAAAATCATGTATAGAAACAAAATAATAGAGAATGACATCATAAACAACTTTTATTTATCATGATTCTTATATTTTCCTTATCTGTACACAGAGAGGAAAGTAAAAAATGGCCGTGACCGTATTTTATTAGGCAACCCATTTGCGGTATATTTAAAAACATATTTTATTAAATAAAAAAATACTTTCATCCGGTAAACAGATGGGTGAAGGTCGACCTTACATACGGATCCTGGACTATATCATCTTTGATATGACTACAGCAAATTAATTTTTATATGATTACTATCTAGTTGAATTTGTGGTTCAAAGCTCGCTCGTACTGAAGCTTTAGGCTTATTGTACCTCTCACAGTTTCTACCCCATCAGATTAATATTCTTGATCAATTCAATTATGGGCGTTTTCGCGATTTATTCAGGTTCCGGATATTGTACCCCAAAGTGTCATTCCTGTTTCCATTTAAAGTTCCGACAATGGCACAGTATGTGAATAGGAGTTTCGTCCTCTTCTTCACATATTCTACATGGGAACTGCTAAGGTTTAGCAGTTGATTTTGTCTGCTCTTGAAAGGACCCTCTATGAATATTTTGGAGCCCAAAAAGTTCCAACCAGAGCCTATGGTGTTCTCTATTTATCTGTTCCGTTAGCACCCATTTAACATGTTGGTATGAAATACCCTATGTGTATTCAGGTATAATTAGAGCTTCCTTCCTGGCTAGGAGGTATATTTTTCGTTTCCAAACACTCCCTTATGTCCCAGCATTCATTTAAGAGTGACCTTGTTATGTTCTGCCAGAGCCTGGAGGGGCTGTTAGCAATCAAAATATTAATTTAGATTGTACTTCTAGCCTTTTCGGTGCTTTAAGGGCTGCCTGACTGTCTGTCGTGATAAAGACCCTGTTATCCCTAAAAGAGTCATTTAGCATAGCTTTGGCGCAGGTTAATTGCTGTTACTGCAGCCTGGAAGACTGTTGTCAGTGACCCCAGGTTCAGACGAATGATCCTCACTGAGCTCACATGATACATCCCAGTTCCTGTGCCCTTTTTGATCTTCGAACCGTCTGTATACCAGATTAATTCATTTTGTATTTCCCTATTTTTCCGGCTTTTGGTACTTTCTGATATTTAAATAATAAAAGGTTTCCTAAAGTCATGATTAATAGGTGTTATGTCCGATGGCATTCTTAACACCTGATTGCTATACAAAATACATACCTTTTTTCATCCTTATTTTTACCCTTTTAGCCTTTTAGCCTTTTTGCCAATTAGGAGTATATCCTATTCAAAAGGTATACTAAAAATGTATCCAGTGATGATTACTCATAAGTTTATTCCAAACTTTCTTAAGCATATGTTTCCTTACTAGGCGTGTCGACATCACGTAGCATGCTTTCGGAAACTATTATAAAATTATTTCGTGTTAATAATGTTCTTAATATGACTGCTGAAAATGTACATTTTACGGTTCTATACAGAATACATATTTCTCTCACCATTTTTCACCCTTTTGCTCTCTCCTTAGAGGTTCCAGCAGTTTCCCTCCAATAAAGCTTGGGTTCCAGCCTGGGTTCTCCCAGTCAAACATTGGGTTCCAATTCCTGGGTCCCCTGAATTAGACTTGGGTTTCAGCCTGCCTTCCGTTCTCTGGGCTCTGCAGAGTGGTACTGCAGCCAAACGGGCTTATTGTACCACCAATTGGATGCCCTCCTAATCCTTGTTTATTCAACACATGCATTCTACCCATACATTACACCGTCTTACTGTGACCAAACTTTCTTCTTGCTTTGAAAGTTATTATCTTTTATAACGTTCAACTATGAAAACAAAAACAAAACAAAGAAAAACCAAAAACAAAAAAATAAAAAAAAGCTGTAATTTGGTAAAAAAATACTATATTATATTATTATTATAATTATAATGTAAATAAATTAATTTGTAAAACTAGACGTGAGCGTATTATCCTTACTATATGATATAAAACTAACATAAAATTTCATTTATGTGGTTTGGCGCAGTCAAAAAATTCAAATTAAAAAAAAAAACGTTCAACTAAAAATATATTTGACATAGTAAGGTACCTCTGACTGTTATGTAGTTAAAAACTGTAAAATTTAAGGATTTCTTAGTTGTGCAATAGTCTCTCAACCAACTATGTTTAGTGATCTTCGTCACTATGAGAAACATTATAATGTCTCAGTTTGTGTTTTGATTTTCATTCATATGTGTTCTCTGCAGGCTTTGTTACTGTTTCAGGAACAGTACTGTTAATTAAAACCTAGCAGTGAATGGTCAGAGTAGGCCTAAGCATCAGAATTATTATTAAATGATTAAATTAAATAAAAAATACTGACCAATGGTGGAAGTCGATTCGCAAGCCCAGACTCTACCACTGAGCCACCGACTCCCCCCCCCCCTTTATAAGTCAGTAATGTGTATTTTCATTACACTTCCTAGTATACCACTCAAAAGAGCGCACGCGTCTTGGAAAATCAGTTTCCTTCAGTCCTTGAACTAATGTGGGTTTGTATGGATGGTACTTATTCTTATTTACTACTCTCTATTCCATTGATTTTGACACAGTTCTTACTGATGCACTAGGGTTTTTATTAACAACTTGTAAAATGTTTCTGTCGCAAATTTCATTTTCAATATTGTATCAGCTTCTAGATTGTTCAGAGGCCCCATGGTTAATTAAATTAACTACGATTTTTCTAAATTGGGTTTTATGAGGCTGCCGTCATTCGGGGTACAGCTCTAAATACCTTGCTGAGTGACTGCAAGTACAGGGCTAACATGTCAAACTTTTCTTTATTTGAATAGGGAATATCGGCCATTTTCCACAGGTTTCGACAATTTGTGACAGATTTGTGATTTTAATGAGAGAAAACGTATTGCTTATTAACAAACAACTTTGATAGTTTGAATTAAAACCCTATTTTCTGACAAATAAATCATGGCTTCCTTAGAAAAAAATGAGACCTAACTTTACGAAGTGTGATATTTTGATGATACACTAATCTTTTAGGCACTTGTGAGATATCACAAGACTGGACATTTTTCGGTCTTTCAAAAAATCGAAAAATTCAATATGGCGGCCATAAGAAAAATGAAAGTTTAGGTAGATTGCGAGATAACAAACACGATTGAAACATGTCATACACGATTTCTTATTCGTCTTAAAAAGTGTTCCAATAATGCACATGTTGACAGCTGTCAAATTATTCATTTCATATTTACAGGCGAAAAACCAAATTCTCCATTTTCAAGGATTTTCTCCGATATTTTCATAACCAACTGATCGATCGTAAATCTGTGACCGGTTATCAAATGCACTAAGTTTCCTCTAAAACTTTTCCCATTTAACATTTGCTGTAGGTATAATAGGAACCGAGATCCCTGTATAGAGAAACGACTCTGGGTACACACTGTATTTATTGAAACGTTTTATTTCGCTTTGGAGTACTTGCGGTCTGCTAGCTAGACTCATAACGATTGTAGCTATCCAAGTACCTAACTAGTCATTAAAACAGTTGCTTTTTAATGTTGTTAATCGGATTTTAGAAGAAAAATGGTAGACGAAAGGATTGCCGAGAAAAGGAAAAGTAAGTTATTAAGGTTAATGGCTATAGCCAAAAAAATTGTTTGATACACTTCAGTGGGTATGAAATAAAAAATGATAAAACAGCAAAATTGATGATTGAAATCGAGAAAAGCAACACGTTCTTTTTATTTTAATAATATTATTAATTTGTACCTGTATAGAGTGTTTCGAAAGTTAATAAGAAGTCATTAAAACAACTTTTTCGAATAACTTTTTCAAAAAAGACTCAAAAATGAAAAGAAGCTATATAAATTGCAAAGATTTTAATCTCAGTAAGCAAATAAGCAAGAAAGAAAAAGAAATTACAGAATTAAAAAATCCAAATCTGGTCATCAGATCTAAATTCTTGTGATTTTTGTTTTATATTACTTTTTAGTTTTGAGATTTTTACAATGACTGTAGCAAATTAAACTTGCGCTTTTTATTTTCTTAATTTATATTTTAGCTTTATTCTAAAGACTGCTATTCTCACCATACATTATTTACTTTTTTATTTGATGTTGTAAAGTATATTTAATTCTTTTGTCATTCATTATTTCTCTTACAGGCTTGATGATGGTCCTAGACCAAAACTAATCGCTTAACCAGGTTTTATTAAATTTTTGTGGTTAAGACAAAATTTTGAATTTTTCTTTTCCTTTAAAATTCTACTGTTTATCGTATTTACGCAATCAATAGTCATACTGCTTACTATTTCATAAAAGAACCTTTTCAATAATGTGTCATACTTGGTACTTTTCCTATTTAAATTGTATTTTTGAGAGCAACAGAGTGGAGGGGAATGACGTATACCAACTGAGAATACAATAAAGAGGTTTCTCCCTTCAAATTAAAGTCGACCTGTCCAAGCGTTTCTTAATACCTACGATATTAATATCAAAACCCCCACGTCAAATTTTTATTGGCTCACCTTGTATATACTTTTTCACGACCAATAGCTTACCGGAGGTTGAATTTATCAGTATTACATCTCTGGTCTCTTTAATCTAAGCTACCATCCAAATATTTTTTTATTTTAATCAATAATATTACGATAAACATATTTCACCTCTACCTGCCTTACTCTTTACGTCTCGATGTCTTGTTCCATTTTGACAGCTGTCAAGATGCAACTAAGAATGGGCGAAACGATAAATTAAACGCTGTTGCTAGGTACACGGTAAAGTGTACACAAATCAAAAAATTATATACACGCGAAACGTCATATTGTGGTGGTGGGAGGTGTTTGTGTGAATGCGTCTTGTTTGTTTTCATTTACGCCGTGACTAGCACAGTAGTATTTTATAAACCTTAGAAGCAAATTTCACATACATGAACAAATAATAATAATGCCGTGACAACAAGAAAACGAAGTAACAACTTCCATACCCTAGCTACGACCGGCGTGAACACCAATGGCCTGCACACAGCTCACCTACTCTGTCAAGACGTTTCGCGTGTATATAAATTTTTGAATTGCGTACAAGTTAGCGTGTACCTAGTCACTGTGATTTTAACGGTGGCAACACCCTACAGAGATTTTAACGAAAAAATTTTACCTAATATTAAAAAAATCGGCAAAATTTTTTAAGTTTCACTGAGAAAACCTATTTCCAAAATTCGCTTGAATAAAAAAATACGTTTTGAAGGTTTACAATAAAATCATTCACTGTCACA
This sequence comes from Psylliodes chrysocephalus, assembly GCA_927349885.1. Lineage (NCBI taxonomy): Eukaryota > Metazoa > Arthropoda > Insecta > Coleoptera > Chrysomelidae > Psylliodes > Psylliodes chrysocephalus. The sequence continues at coordinate 8,245,807 of OV651816.1, forward strand.
GTTTTTGTGAATCGAAAATATTGGAAGCATTCTTTTGTGTTGGCAAAAAACCTAATAACAAAAAAATGTAATCTGGCAAAATAGGTGTATGACTCTGAACTAAGAGTATACGTCATTTTAGTGATGATGTAATTATGGTTCCACTGAAAATTAAAGTGATACTAGATTTTTTGAGTGCATTTTGTTCGTTTTGTTTACCTAAATTACATGGTTTTTTCACTTTTATAAATATATTCCTAAAGTAAGTAGATAATATGCATCAAATATACAATCGTTTAGTTACCAATTATATACCTTTAAACTGTTTTTTATGACCTGCAAACAATATTTAGAAAAAAACTTAAAACAGTAAGTAAAAACGTATATGTCAAATTTATTGATGTTTTTTTTAGAATTTTGGTTAGAATTAAATGTCAGTGGAACCAAAATGACATCACACTAAACTGGCATATTGCCCATTTTTTATTCACTAGTTCTATCGCATTCACCATAAATTAGACTATGTTGACATTTTTTCTCAAAAACCCAGGATCAATAGAAAGCTCTCTGGCAATGCTCTTTTCTTTTGAACGGTGATACTTAGATTGATGAAGTTTGGAGGGTGAAAATGAGTTATTGTAAGCTTCTCTAGTAGTGGTAACAGGTGACGTAATAGGCATCGGTGACGTCACCAGGCAACTGAAACCAATAATATTAAATGGGACCTTATATCAAGTGACACCTCGTTTGAAAGGTATTTATAACACTTATTCAATCATACCATTTTTTTTGGATTTACGATATCTTTGATGGTTAAAATAAGGTCTCATTTAATATTATTGGTTTCAGTTGCCTGGTGACGGCATCGATGCCTATTATGTCACCTGTTACCACTAGTAGAGAATCTTACACTAGTTCATTTTCACCCTCCAAATTTCATCAGACTAAGTATCACCGTTCAAAAGAAAATAGGGGGAGGGGACTTTTGAGAAGCACTGTATACATTTTCCACATACATCTAACTCGAAACATTTTTCTATGTACACTCATTGCCATTTCTGAAAAATTTAAATTTTATACCTTTCCTCCAATTTTTCCATTACGGTCCATTTTGGAGAAATCATGTAAAAAACAAAAATTATAGAGATCGATATCGCAAACATCTTTTAGTTCAACAATTTTCTTAAAAATCAGAATTTTTTACATTTTAAAAAAATTCTCGAATACTGACCATTTTAGAAAAATTTTGTATAGAACAAAAATTATTGAGAATAAAATTAGAAGTAACTTTTATTTAAAGAATTTTATTGTCCAAACGTAAATAACAGATATATTTCATAAAATATAAAAATGACCACTATAAAGTACCCCCAGATGTTCCATTTCTGCCCAAAATCTAATTAGTTCACCTCAGATCGGAATAAGGCATAACTTTAAAATTTAAGGTTTTTTTCATTATCCATTTTTGAGTTTTCTTCAAAATTAAAAATTTACACATTTTCACAAATATCTCGAATACAGTCCATTTTAGAAAAATTATGTATGGAACAAGAATTATATAAAATAATATAATAAACAAGTTTTATTTGAACAATTTTCTTAAAAATGTGAAATTTTAAATTTTGTAAAATTTCTCGCATTACAGACCTTTTTAGGAAAATTTTTTATTAAATAAAAATTATAGAAAATAATATACGAAGTAACTTTTATATGAACAATTTTCTTCTTTAAATAAAAATAACTAATATATTCCATAAAATATCAAAACGACCCTATATAAAGTACCCCCCAGATGTTTCGACTCTGTCCAAATTCTAATCAGTTCACCTCAGGCCAAAATAAAGCTTATGTTTAAAATGTAATGTGGTTTTCTTTATCATCTTTTGAGTTTTCTTTAAAATTCGAAATTTACACTTTTTCTCAAATATCTTTAGAGAAATTTGATTCTTTACATTTTGTCAAATTTCTCGAATACGGACAATTCTAGGAAAAACGCACACACACAGAGACATCATCGCGAAAATAGTCAAAACGGAGTCCATCGAAAACTCGAAGTCGAAAAAAATCATGATTTCTATACTTTCCTTATCTGTATACAGATAGGAAAGTAAAAACAGATCACTTTTCGCCAGGATACTATTATTTTGCATATTATCCCTTTCGCCAACACTAAAAAATGCTTACATTATCTTCTTAAATTTAGAGAGACCGCGTCTAAGACATATCCCGAATTTCGTTGAAAAGGGTAGGAAAATATCTGATCACGTTGCCGGAATCCCTACACCTGAAGTGTCAAAACCGAATGGCAGATAATGCTTACAAAGGAATTTTTTATTAATACTGACGTTTGGAAGCATAATATTTCATTGCCAGCAAAAAAAAATTAAAAACTATCAATAAGCAACTTTATTTTGAATTTTACAGGTTATACAGGGTGGCCACTTTTTCCAGGGGACTGTATTAGTAATTTCCAAACCATACTAGTTAGACTAGTTAGAAAGTCGGTTAAATGGAGAAAAATAATCTAGCAGTGAAAATTAATTAAAAATATCAGGCCCGGTTTTTGAGATAGTTCGATAAAAGTAAATTGGATCTTTTCGGTTTTTTTGGTTATGGTTCATTTATTTTCAGAACTACTAAAAAATATTTTTAAGCTTTTTTATTTGATAGTAAATTTTCTTTGATTTGACGTTTTCATATTTTGCATCCAACGTTTCGTATTCTCCGGACCTCAACTTATTTTTTTTAAATATGGACCTGGATATTTTATAACATTATTTGAAATAACTTTTCATCCTGCATCCAGTGGTGTATTACACAATGGCATTCGATGGCGGTTTTTGGGTAATATGGACCGTATTCCAAATTTTATTAAATTTACGCTTGGTTTCAGCCATCTTTAGTTTAATCAACATAAATTCATGCTTCTCGATAAAAAACTAAAGTCAATTTATGTAATTCTCCGAAAATTAAAAAATTCATCAACAACAATAATAGTAATGTAGAAATTTTAAAACGCAATTACTGATAATAAAAAAAGTCAGTTTTTGTAAGTCATAATCGAATTATTTTAAAATATCAATAAAATTATTTGAGCAATTGTTCAAAATGTCCGCCATTTTCTTCAATACACTTGGCGATTCTGATATTCAAATTTCTTATGCTATTGCTTATTTCTTCTTCTTGGATATCTTCCAATGCAACTTCAATCTTTTCGCGGAGAATCTCAATTGTTGCATTCGGTGTATTATACACTTTATTTTTGAGACGTCCCCACAAATAGAAATCTAATGGATTCAGATCTGGAGATCTGGCAGGCCACGCCACTGGACCTCTTGTTCCAATCAATGAATTGGGAAAATTATTTTCCGTGGTATAAAAATGTTTATTTCTTCGACTGAACATACCAGAATTTGTAAATGTTGTTTTGTCTCCCCAAATGATATTATGTGCAAAGTTGTTATTAATTCTTACCTTCTGTTTCAAACAATTACAAAATCTAAATCTTCTTTCATTACGATATAGTTTTTGTACCGCTTGGTATTTGTAATCATGGTATCCGTGTCTCTTGACTATCTTATTAACAGCACTTTTTGATAAATTACATTCAAATGCAATAGTCCTCGGCCCAAGTCCTGGATTTATTCGAATTTGAGCTAAGACATTAATATCGTTGACTGGCTCCTTACTCGTTTTTTTTCTGCAGTGTATCCTACCATATTGAAGTTAGACTAGATACCAAAAAACACACAAAAAACATTTGAACAATGAGAAATTTTCGTAACGTAATAAAGAACAACATAATAATAATGTGACAGTTTTTGTAATATGGATTGTTTTCACGGCCTACTATATTTTATAACAAGTAAGATGATACTAGTTTAAAATCATATCAATTGGTTGCCAGTAATAAAATAATCAATGTTGATAATTAGATGGAAAAATAATTGAAATAAATAGTTACATCTCGAAGTTTATTCAAAGCAATAACAAAAAAAACTACTGATATTTTTCCTTCAAATTTGGTAAGTATGAATTGAATAATTATTGACTCTCATTTATTTTTTTTCTAATTAATCACTTTATGTTCGAAGTATTATACACTTTGAAAAAATTAACACTAATTATAAATTCAATATAGATTCGTACCAATAAAATTTGGATTATTGTCCATATTACCCAAAAACCTTCATTGAATGCCATTGTGTAATACACCGCTGGATGAAAAGTTATTTCAAATAATGTTTTAAAATATCCAGGTCCATATTAAAAAAAATAAGTTGAGGGTGGTCCGGAGAATACGAAACGGATGCAAAATATGAAAACGTCAAATCAAAGAAAATTTACTATCAAATAAAAAAGCTTTAAAATATTTTTTAGTAGTTCTGAAAATAAATGAACAATAACCAAAAAACCGAAAAGATCGAATTTACTTTTATCGAAATATCTCAGGAACCGGGCCTGATATTTTCGATTAATTTCCATTGCTAGATTATACTTCGAGATAAGCGATTTTTTCTCCAATTAACCGACTTTCTAACTAGTATGGTTTGGAAATTACTAATACAATCCCATTAAAAAAGTGGCCACCCTGTATAATTACTCCTACCACCAGGATACCTACAGTGTTATTTATTTTCGTCCCCTTTATCCAACTACAAATAGTCAACGAAAAAGGAGACTGAGGGACTATTTAGGACTGCGACAATTTGTGTCTAATCTTTTAAGAGATGTATTTGAAAAACATTTAAATTAAAAGCGAGTGTGCTTTTATTGAAATAATTGTGTAACAATAAAGATCGTACTAAATAGATTTATTATTATTAGTATTTTTTAACAATCAGTAAATTGCAAAAAAAAATCTGGTTTCCCCAAAATCTCACATAATCTATGATATCTATATTTAATAAGAGACGTTTTAATTTAGGTGACATTATTGTGCAATATAGCTGTCGTAACTTCCTGAATCTCTGATACAAAATTACTGTTGATAATGTTGATATGTTGAACGTAAGATAATAACAGATGCTTAATGACCACCTTATAACTTGCTGAGAGTTAGATGAGATGAACTAACAAATGGTAATAACTAACTGTTGTGCAACTAGAAAGAAGAAGAAACAGAAATACTGCATCGTCCAATTACTGTACGCGAACGTGCCCGAGAGAAAGTAATCATTTTTGCAAATTTTTATTAGTTATAAGAATAAAACGTTATTTTGCTTCGTGAGGTTTCTAAATACCTGTATAGGAATAATATTCTTTTTTGAATAGCCATTTACTCATTTGGAGCTGCCAGTCACGTTTCTCACGAATTTTTTGAGATTGCGGCCACGAAAATGATTTTTTTCAAAATTGGTATCCGCTTTAATTAATAGGCTGGTACCTGCCGCCATTTAATTCATCGCTAATGCTGTAAATTTGGAAAATTTCCGTTTAAAAAACTGTTGTTTAAAAAAAAACATTAAGTAACATTGTTTCAGTAGATAATGTGTTGAAAAAAAAAAACAATAATAATGGCACAATTAGATTCAATGACGCTTCTTAATAGTGAAAATCCGGTAAAAACTTGACAACTTTCATATTCTATAGTCTGAATAAATAAGGAGTGCAGTAAAAGTGGGGATATAACGTCACATTTCATAGGGCTACTTTGCAAAATAAGTTTCTATAATATAAATAAGTTCACGGCATATAAAATGGTATACACGCACTTCGTTGATTAAATTTTGAATGAAACAACAAAAATAAACCTTATGCTTCTGACAAAATTGTTACACTTTAAACTTCAGTACCTAAAATCAAAGATTAAACAAAAAGCTCAAGAACTCTCTTTAAGTCACTGTCTTCACTATAACTACTGGTATCATTATCATTGTCTTTTCTGAGGTTTTTTAATATAGGGTCTATTAAGTTTTCCATTGCTGTATCCACTTTCCAAAATGAATTTCCCACCTTCTTAACATGATCAATACATTTTCTCCAATGTTCTCTATTTACATCTGAAACTGCCTTCAAAAACAAATTTCGCACATCAAGTAATTCAAATGTTGTATTGTTTCGAGAGACATAACCTTTTATTTGTGACCAGATCAGTTCAATGGGATTTAACTCTGCGTGCTAACGAGGAAATGTCTTTTTTTCCATCTTGTTGTAGTTATGAACTCCTTTAATCGACTGTGATAGGATGCATTATTCAAAACAATAACGAAGTTGGCTGGAATATTTTTATAATGTTCTGAAACCAATTTTTTAACGTAGGTCCATCCATTTCTTTATGGTAGTATTTTGTTTTCTTTGACTCAAACATTAATAAACCTTCTGGCAAAAATCCATCGGCGCTTTCAATGTGGGTTATTATTAAAGGATTTTCTTTTCCTGTTGAATTTTTTAATTCACAAGAGACCCCTTCCATAAACGCTTGTTTTTTTAATTTTTTTTGAGGTATCTGCTTGTCAAATTTTTGTTACTTTATGTATGTCCAGAATTAACCCACGTTTGATTTCGTCTTTCTCTGATAAAAAGCTATTTATGTCACGTTTTTTGTAACGAAAGTTTAATTCATGTAATATTTTTTGCAGATGAAAATATGATATATTTGGAAAAGTGGGACTATTTCTATTTCTGAGTGTAATTTTTTAAGTGTTGGAATTTCATTTTGAAAGAAAAACGAATGTACCATTTGTCTTATTATATTCTTTACCCAAGTTTCAATAAAGGTTTCTTCAAAATGTGGACCAAATAAAAATAAAAATGCTATTATTTATCGATTTTACACAAAAATCAACCATTTATGTATATTTAATCTCAATAACTAAAAAAATATACTAACAATTAGTTGGGTGTCCAAAATATTAACTGTGATTGGTGAATTTCATTTTTTTTCTCACTACCTAGAATGGATATAAAATATATTCATTCAGTTGAAAACAATAGCATACTTTTTCGTTTTTCGTATGTGCGTAGATAAGCCAATATCCATGTGGGTGTAGAAAACATATTTATTCACTATCAAATACAATGTGTCCACCTAAGTTCGCAGCATATAGGAAACATTTTTATTATTAACTTTACGAAAAAAAATTATATCTCATTAAAAGTGCTGCATGCTCTGAAACCTAAAATGCAACTATTAGATATCAAATTTTCATAAAAGTATACGAAGTATATCAAATAATTTTTATTTTGCTGAAGAGTAAAGTACCTTTATTTTTGAGAAACCTCGTATGCGACTGATAACATTTGATATCTAATGGTTGTATTTTATGTTTTAAACCATGCTTGACTTTTTATAAAGAATAACTTTTTCTCTTAAAATTAATAATAAAAAAGCTTTCCGTATGCCAGCAACTGTCTACGTAAGTTCTAACCTTAGATTATACAAACCTTAGATGGAACATAAGACACTGCGCATAATCCCATTTCGAAATTTTTCACACTCGCCAATCACAGTTGAGAACATCACATGTCAGAGCGTTGTCCATTCAAATTTAATGTGTCAACGAGAATTAATTTGGTATTTTAGTGACTTAAATTTTGGAAATTAACGTTGAAAATGCCAAGATGTGTTGGAAAAAGCTTTATTTATAACAAAAGTGCGAAATGTTACGTATATAAAAGAAACTTACATTTATTTCGGTGAGATATTTAATTTTTAAAGATTCTGTCGACGTCCATATTTGTTGATTTGAAAATAAACAGAATCGGACTTGGTCATTGGTACATGTTATAATTAATTTGGTGTCATCGGCATCGACTGCTAAGGTCATTAGCCTCGTGTTCTGTGTAGGTTTTGTTACTGTTTACCAGCACCACTTTAGGAACAGCACTGTTAATTAGAACCCAACAGTGAATGGTCGAGTGGGGAATCCTACCAAGGCATCAGAATTAATTTTAAATAATTAAATTAAATAAAAAAATACTGGCCAACGCAACGGTGGGATTGGAACCTGGGACCCTTGGATCCACAGGCAGAGACTCTACCGCTGAGCCACCCACCCCCAAGGTTATTATTATAAACTGTTTACTTATTTCATGGGGAATCTTTTTTTAGGAAGTGGAATGAGTAACATACAATCAAATACAAAAATATCAATTTCATTGCCAATTTATTAGTTTCAAACTTCACAACTGGTCTCAATAGTTTTTTCAAAACTATTTATTTAGTATTTCTCTATAACAGTGCTACTCAAAGTGTGCTCCGGGGAGCCCTTGGGCTTCGCAAAGCCTTTGTGAGGGCTCCGCTAAGAAAATAATCATAATTAAAAAAAAAAAAAAGAAAAAAAAAAAAAAAAAAAAAAAAAAAAAAACAGTACTATCGCCACAAAATGGAGGACCTGGCTTGAAGACCTTTTTTTGAGAAGTAATTTTTTTAAGTCACTAAGAGGAAGGAGGATATGACTTTTTTTATTTTATTTTTTATGAGTGAAATGGATTTGGGACAATCCTTGCAAGGAATCTTTAGAATTAATCAAAAATAAATTAACAACAAATGATCGTAGATGCATCAAATGTGGGAATAAGAGCCATGATATGTCATGTTTTTGAAAAAAATATTGAGCTTCTGCTTCGCGTACCTTATCAAAGTCCGAACAAAAATATTCCCAAATTGAAAGAGGGGGCCTTGCAATAATTTTTAGCTTAAATAAATTTAATGAATATTTATATGGACATTTCTGTATCCTAGTTACAGATCACTTACCTCAGGTAACTATTTTTAACCCAGCTAAAGGTATACCCCAAAAAAGTTTGAGAAATACTACTCTCTAATAATATTTATAATAATATCCATTTATTTACATTTTATTTTCTCTAATTTTGACATATAATAATATCCATTTAATTTACATTTTGTTATTTTCTCTAATTTTGACATATAAAGCAATATATTTTGTAATCGCAGCAAGTGTCAAAACGATCTACTTTATTCAACCAGTTGCATAAAGTAGAACATTATGCAACTGATTATGAAAAGTTGATTATGTCACCCGTTACGAAATGAAAATAAATCTGCCTCTTTTTTGGTTTTTAAATCGAAAAATCGAAAAATCCATAAAACGAAAAATTGAAAAAAGGGCAATGAATAATGACTTTTCACATTTGAAAATATGACATTACGTTTAACAACAAAAAAGAAAAGCTGTAAATTGCGTTTTATTTTTTAAATAATTAACACCGTTATTGAAAACTGCCCAGAAATGTTGGGGGTAAAATTTTGACGTATTCCTTTAAGGATAATGGGTAAAAACCTTTTTTTTCAAATGTTAAAAATCAGATCGGCAACACTGCACATGTCCCTTTTTTTTTGTTATAACTATTAAAAAAAAAAACGTCGTAGGGCAATCAAATACAATAATTTTGTGAAATATTTGATTGGAAGTACCTACGAAAGAATGATTGTGAATCATTTTTCAACACAATTTTATAAATAATCAAGTTATAATTAGAAACAATCTTGTATGTAAACACGTTACGAAATGCCTTATTTTGTGTAACGAGTAAACATTTGCGGAACGAGCGGAGCGAGGTCCCGCAAAATGAACTGGTTACATAAATAGCTATTAATTGACTTCCTAATATTTTAAATCATTGAACATTATTTTCCATAAATAATTAAATCATAAATAATTACCGGCATATAAGTACCAAAACATTTTTTTCTCTTCGAAAAGTAGGCTTATGTTAAATAAACTTAAAATATTATAACGAACGAAAACTAACCCATTTCTAATAAAATTTAATTATTTATTTTATTTTGGTGTGATCGTAGAAAAAATCTTGTGTGTAATTCGAACAAAAAGTACTTTGGCTGTTTCGATAACTTTGTCTCAACAGCTATTTTGTTACAATAATTTTATAAACTTTTACTTAGGGTCGATTTCACCGTTTTGTTAAACGAAGTTTAAAATACTAAACGAAAGTTAAAATTACATTTTTATATTAACAAAAACGAAGTTTAAATTACTAAATGAAGATTAAAATGACATTTTTACATTAACAATGTCATTTTAATCTCCGTTTAGTAATTTAAACTTCGTTTGACACAACGGTGAAATCGGCCTTTAGCTAACTATATATTGATATTGCCCTTATCATAAATGAATCGTGCTAAAAATAAAGTCAAGAAAGTCTCATCTATTTTCATCTTTTAGTTACCTACTAAAATTAGGTACTACAATACAAATATTTAAGTCCGGCCCAGAATATCTCCCTACTCCTTTCACCCAGTTTTTCGGTTTTGACAAAATTCGCGCAGCGACATATGCTTCCTATGTTACCTCTATCCTTTCTAACCTCTTTGGTTCTAACACGATTCCAAACTTTTTAAAATTTGGAAAGTAGGCTATTACGAGTTCTAATTCCCACTTTGTATCCATGATCGGGAACAAATTCTCTATGCCTATTATAACAGCACAATATTTTTTTCGTCTGACTATTAACTTTTTTGGCAAAACATATTTAAGAATTTGAGAATTTATTTTTAAAGTGATTTTAAAAATAAATTAATAATGTAAGAACTGGAAAATCATTTTTGTTACAGTGATACAGAGTTAAAATAATAAAAATTATCTTTAAAAGTAAAAACTATAGTAAATGTAAACAAATTTATAAGCAGACAAAAAGGTGAGCCTATTTAAACAAGGACTAAGAAAATTACAAATTACGATTACGATCCTTGGTATATAAATAATATAGAATGTTTTCAGTCTTTTATTTTTGCATACAGCTACACCATGATAATTTCTACAGCTCAACAAATGTTTGAATAAAACGAAGAATCGCTAGCCTATAATCCTTTTTTGTGCACGTTTGACATTTATCGATTTGTATGAAGTCATTTTATAAAATAGGAAGCCTTGACATTATAACAAGTTAAATACCTTTCTATCAATTAAGTTGTTTAATGTTTGGTTGCCATCGGTATTGGTCATTGTTATTTTCTTTTCCTTATATTTTTCATTCAAAAAAAAAGTTGCTGTAATTAAATTGTTATGTAACTGATTATGAACGAAAGAATTTATTTATATATAGCCTAATGAGCTCATCAAATTTTTATTTATTGAGGGACTATTTTCACTATGGAAACGTTAACAACTAATAGTATTTTAAATTATAAATAAAAATAATGATTTATTGCAGTTAAATTTAATTTTAAGAGGCTGTAGGTAATATTTTTAGAGATATATTGCAAATTTCTGTAACGTCAGCCACTAATAGTGACAACGTAATTAGAGGCAAATAAATTCTTGGTAAAATTAGACTTATTGCAAACCTTAAATTTTGACATTAGAGTCATTAAAGAGTTATTGCAAGTTCACTTAGGGTCAGTCACTATTAGTGCCGCTCTTATTTTGACATCTAAGCATGCGCAGATGTTTATGTTCTAAAACTGACTTTATTAAGGTTTGTTCCTGTCCTCAATTGTGGATGTTTAAGGGCAGCAGGTAGTGGCGACTTTATAGCTTTCGGATGCGCAGGGCATTTAAACCTTCTAAAATTATAATTTCTAATGTCTCTTTAATATTAGATACTATTATAGAATTTATTTGACTCTAATTACGATGTCAGTGGCTGGCTTGGCTTTATAGAAATTTGCAATATCTCTCTAAGGACAGGCACAATCTTTATTAAAGTTAGTGATTTGCGCATGCTCAGATGTCAAAATAAGAGCGGCACTTAATAGTGACTGAACTTAAGTGAACTTGCAATAACTCTCTACTGTCCTTATACATATTTCTAACCTCATTTTAAAAATTTTAAAATGCAGTTCATCCTTTTTGTTGTCTATAATAGAACATAATATTAAAGAGGCATTAGAAATTATAATTTTAGAAGGTTTAAATGACGATGATATTAAATTTTTAACATTAAAAAACGAACGGATACGAGCGCACTCGAAAGCTATAAAGTCGCCACTACCTGCTGCCCTTAAATATTCACTATTAAGGACAGACACAATTTTTAATAAAGGCAGTTTTAGAACAAAAACGATCTGCGCATGCTTGTATGTCAAAATAAGAGCGGCACTAAAAGTGACTGGCCTTAAGAGCACTTGCAATAACTCTCTATTATCTATAATAACCCATAACAACGTACATCCATAAAATATTTATCCTTGTGAAAACTGGTTAGATTATAAATCATCAAAACTGTTCTTGATTTCTTAGAAAGTTTTGTATAACTGCTATGTAAAATTAATTCAAAACCTGCTTCAACGAAATTAAAAAAACATTTGCAAGCTTGGTGTATCTTCTACAACACAAAAAAATGTGACTAGAAAAATTTACTACAATGTTGTAGTAGTAGACTTGTAGAAATATATACTTAACTTTTTATAGCAAATTTTACTATAATTTATAGTCAAAAACTACTCATAATTGTAGCAATTAAATTGTCGAATAAAGAGATACAACAATAGAAAAGAAGACGACAATGTTTAGTATATTTTACTATTGATTGCAGAAGTCAAAATTTATTACAACTATCGTAATCACTACTACTAACTTCTGTTAAAATTTGTACAAATATTAATAATTTTCTCTACAAAAAATAGTAATTTCTTCCTCTACAAAAAATAGTAATACCATACATCCCTTCTTGTGATATAAATTATATTTTGTTGAAAAATATTCTAAAACAAAAATATGCTATTGGCCAACATTTCCTGATGTCGGTCGACCAGAAATCTTCAGATAGCAGTAGCTGCTTGCCATTTTCACAAAATAAACCGTGGTACATTAACACATTTTTATATTATAAGCAGTGATGGTTCGAGAAAATTTTAATAACTTCTGTTAGTGGTAAGTACATATTATTGTTTCTGAATAATTTACCTTTAGATAACTAATTAAATAATCTAAATAAGTAGATTATTTTTTAAAAATTGTTATGGCCAACGATCAAATGTTGTGTCTAGTTCGAAAGTGTTTTTTCATTTTAATTGTGACATACCTACTACCTCATTTTTTTGTACTCAGACGTGGTCATTCAGTATCCCAATCACTGAGAAGGTGATAAATATTCCAGTTTTATGGGTATAGGTATTAATTTGGATTTCATATTTTTCAGGTGCAGGAAAGCCAAATGAGACTGAGGGAGCTATAGCTGTTATTATTATTTATTACATAATGTAATTAAAAATTTGTAACTTTTTCATTAAAATGGTTGCAATTTTGAATATTTTATTAAGTAACTTTTGGTTTTAATTATGACAATTGTGGAATACTACTACAAATTTTATTAAACGTTACTACAATTTGTTTGAAATTTTACTATTTATTGAGTAAAATTTTCGTATTAATTTTCATGAAACGCAATATATTTTTAATATAAATTCATGTAATGAATAGCAAAAATTATAACAATTTGTTGAACAATTCCTATTATGCATATCGTCGTTGTAGAGTCAAAACCTCGTAATTCATATTTTGGCGTAACTGAATGTAATTTTCTTTTTTAACCGACCTCAAAAAAGGAGGAGGTTATCAATTCGTCGCGATATTTTTTTTTTATGTATGTTCAGCGATTATTCTTTAACGCGGTGTCCGATTTCAATGATTCTTTTTTTATTAGAAAGGGGGTACTTTAGGGGTTGTCCCATATAAATTTAGTCAAAATCTAATAATTGGGTCCATGAGAAAATTCTCAAATTCTTCATTTTTTATGTATGTTTAGCGATAATGCTTTACCACCTTGTCCGATTTATATGATTCTTTTTTTGTTAGTAAGGGGGTGCCTCAGGAGTGGTCCCATATAAATTTGGTTAAGATGTGGAGATGGCATCTGCACGTTTTGGAAGTCGGTTTTTTTAAATTTTTAATTTCTAATACTTATTTTTTTTAGAGAAAATAATTTTGAAAAAGTAAATCTTTAACCATTTGGCATATTTTGGACTTGTCTTTTTCTATTACATAAAAAAAGTTCCTTTGCAAAATTAACAATTATAGAAAAAAAGTTTTTAGTGTTTCCTGAAAACCTATGGAACGATACGAGGTTTTGACTCTACGATGACGAATGAATATTTTTACTATAAATTGTAGATAATAACTCTACAATAGATTCTCTACAAATATTTGGAAATTTTTACCAAAAATTGTCCCTGTCCCTATATTTACTATTTATTATAGAAAAAAAATGTACAATTGTAGAAATTTGTTCTAAATTTTTTTCCCGTGAACCGTTAGATTTTCTCTACTGCCTCAAGCAATATACACTCAATCTAGCAAGAACTTCTGATTAAATGGAAAAAGTCCTTAATTGTGGAAGTTATACTCCAATTTGAACAAGAAAATTCAAATGTTTCATTAACATACACCCATTAGTGCAAATAAGTTCAATATTTCTATTATCTATATTATTTTTCAGAGTAAACCAAACACCCTGAATATGTATCATTTCTTTTAAGCCATTATTTTTAGTCGGATTTATGTGAAATTTCCAGGAAATATTAACAATAACAAACCTTGAATTTTTGTAAACGTTCGAAAAGTATTTATTTTGAAATTAAAAAAAAAATTCGCCCCATTCTTAGTTAAATCTATGAAAATGTGCAGCTTTTTATTTTAATTAATATCCAGTAGTTTTTAAATGGAAGGATTTCCCACCTTTTTTTCTTAAACGTCTCTGTAGAGTGCTGCCTTATCCTTAAACAATTTTAAAGCTCTTAATATTCCCGAAACACATAATATCACGAAGTATTCCCAGTGGCTGGCATATAAATACAATTTTATATTAGAAAATCCTTAAAACATTTTGTATTCGCGAGAGGTCCGGTTTGCTCGTGTTAGGTATAAATTTATTAAACATCTCACTTTTAGGGCCTATATATCATTATAACAGATAGTAAAATAATGTACTAAGATGGAATTTATTATTACGAACGTACTATGTAGGTATTCAAAAAAAAAAAAAATAAAACTGATTCTATCAAATGATAAAATTCTATTATTCCACATTTGGATCTTACATAAATCAGCATTTAGTACAATATGGCGCCCACACTGGGACAGTCGTATGTTTAACGCTGGACATAATAGCAAAAATAAATTTTTAATACATATTTTTTTAAATATATGTTTAGAAAAACATAATTTGTTTAATTATGAGTAAATTTGATAGAAAAGTTTATCCAAAGCTTTGTATGAAATACAACGTATGCTTTTCTTGTTAAATATTTAACACAGCAAATTACTAAATTACTTCATTCATTTATACATCTTTTCCCATGTATATTTTAGTCCAAATACTAACAATTAATTTTAGATGATTTTGAAACACTTATGTGTTTATTTAACTTTATTTTCATGGAAATATGTATTTTCTAGCGAAAAAGAGTAGATTTGGCTTTTCCTATACGATACTATCAAAAAGTCCTAAAGAGTCCCAATAATTTGTTGATGACTATGGCAGCTCTACTTTATGCTGTATTTACCATTCCAAAGTTTTGCTACAACAACTTGCAACAAAGGCGACGACGGATTTCGACGCATCTGTGGCCCATACGTTATGAATATTGTAGTTGCTAACATTTCACTATTTAGTGTTACCGTTGGTGATTTTGTTTGTGTGAAATATATGAGTACCTCGGAGGTAAACTGCACTATGTCATTTTAGTCATCTTTTCAGTAGAGCAGATTGAATGTTGTTTGAACAGTTTGTGTTCCACATTTAACATATGTTAATTATATTTCGACAACAAATGCAGTTGGACAACCAATTATTGTCACAATATTTATGTATTGTTTACTAATCTAACAAATGAAACTTTCTATTTTTTATTTTGATTTTGAACGGCATCTCGGTTTATGATTCAAAATAGAAACTAGTAAGATAGTAGATTTCATTTTGCTAGGGTAGAATTAGCAGTAACAACTATCAATGAAGAAGACCAACAATTTAAGTCTGTGAGGGGATAGTGGTAATAAAGTTTAGCTCTGATGGGTAGTGGCAACAAAGTTTAGGTCTGGGGGAGGTAGTGGTAATAAAGTTTAGTTCTGAGAGGGGTAGTGGTAATATTTAGGACTTTATTTTTGATAATATATTTTAGTAACTATAAAAAGTTAGGTATACATATTCTTGGGGGAGGTTAATTACTCCTATTACCTCCCGGATATGCGCCCCTGTGGTTTGGGTACTTTACCTGCTTAAAAAATCTAAACGGATTGATTTATAGCGCAAAATAGCATTTCTCCTCAAACCAAAACCAGTTTCATACGATAGCATATTATAAACTCAGATTCTAATTTCAAAGCCATTTTACTCTAAATGACATTTGGATTTTATAAGCAAAATCTCAAAACCTTATTTTTAAACTAACGGTAACAAAATAGTTGAAAGTAGTTACATACTGATACTGACAAAAATTATACACAATATTTCGTAAATTTAAAAAATTAAATAAATGGTGTTTCATAAAAAAATCCACTTTTTTCATTCATATTTATTTTTTTTATAATTTATTAAAAGGCTCGCATATTCCGGTAAGTAGATTAAGTATATCATTATTTAAAACACCCTGTATCATATTGTACCTTTTTATAAATAAGAATTTACAAATTATATAATTTCGTCGCGAGTTTAATTTGGAATTAAATTATTATTATATTCGAAATGGTGTTGGTAATGTCAGGTCGAGTTTCAAACACCAAATTTCTTCGTATTTTGAAATTATGTAGGTATTATGAACAGTTTAGTGATAGTGATGGGGTCCCACACTTTATAATAGAAACCGGTAGCTGTAGCATTAGAATATGATCAGAATGATGACGTTATTCCCGTTCTTACAATTTAAGGAAAAACAAAAAAAAAACAAAAAAATTGAATACAAGTGGAATGAGGTACATGATACAACCAATCCTTTAGTTATATCTAGCTGTAATAAAGGAGTGTAAGAAGACCCAGCTGAGCAATTTACTACAGAAATATTAGAAAATATAGTCTTTGGATGTAATAGGTACGCTCTTTAAAACAATCCAAACAAGCCTTTACAACAGGATGTGATCGGGTACCTACTGTGCTCTTTATGTCAATATTCAACTTACCACGGAGATAATTGTTGTATTGGGCTAAAGAAAGAAGAATACTTCAAGTGGCGGACAGGATAAGTGGGAACTAATCTTCACTTCAACAATAACGATTGTCTCCGATAGTCTCCTCATTGTGATCTCCAATATGCATACTAGCACAAAGCAACAACTAGAAAAGTGGTTAAAACTAAAATAAAAAAGAGAGACCAAGTGGTTTAAATTAGAAAAATGGCTCAAACTAGAATAGGCGAGAAAAGCAGTTGAAGATCAATAGTATGAATTTGATACGAATTCGATACTAAAACTTGGTATAATGTACAGAAATCAGAAGAATAAAGAGGAGTTATGCAGGTATGATATTGGACAAGAAATGAAGAATTGAAAAAAGATTCGAAATATTTAAAATAACAAAAATTTAATGGAATACTGCATATGGAAGCAATAACGTTATTATTTATTAGTATCAGAAGCATCGGGTATGAAAACATGTTGTTTAATATTAATTATTGTTATGTATGAACAGTTCGCATTTTGTTGTAGTAAACGTTTGAAGATACGTAGGGTAATTACCCCTTTGATTAGTTTCTTATATTTTGTAATTCCTGAAATTCCCATCAAATTTGTATACCGAAATTCCTCTGAAACTGCTCATTTTCATAGTGGTATTATAAAGTATTTGTATTGGGCATTCGGTATCAAATCGTAGAATTAGTAAATAGTTATTAAATTTGAAATATTGATTTTTAAAAATATTAGACAATTTTTTTTTTATTTTTATAAAAATTTGGTTTTATCTTTTTTTAATAAATAGAAATATGTACTTACAAAGAAGAAAATAAATACAAACCTATTTACCTATAAATAAAAACATATTTCCGGTTACATTTTAGGTGCCACAGTTATTACATTAAAACCCGAAACAAAGATTCTTTTGTCTAAATATGTGAAGTCTACTTTTATACTGTTCCAAAATCTATTCGTGAAAAGTAGTACAATACCTGCTTAGTCATATTTATGAATAGGCAAGGTAATGAAAGAGAAATTATCTAACTCTCCTATAAGCCTATTAAACGTCGAGATGAGAAAGAGGTCATTAAGAAAGTGAGATATAATCCGAAGATTCAGAATGTATGTTGTTCCATGGAATAAATATTTTTTCTTCGATCACTATCCAAAGTAGGATTTTGCGCTTTGAACTACAACCGCAAAGTTCGTTGCCGCTTTCGACAGATTGCCGCGCTCCGCTACGCGGCAATTAGCTATTAGTAAATGCAAAATTCGTATTAAATTTCGGGAGATATTTTGTTTTTTCGTGTTAGGTATGTAAACTGTTTTTAGTATCTATTAGGGTGCTTCGTTTGAGACGGCCATTTTTTCTCTCACTCCATTGATGAATTATTGTTCTAAACATAGAAAAAAAAATCCTACCAAAGGAGAGCTCTTAATTTTAATTTTAAGTACTCGCTAAATAAATTTAAAGTTTTCCCATTTAATTAACCCGTAAAAATGAATTTTTTTGCTTAAATTATCTATAGCATAGCGACATTTTATGGCATTCATTTGATCATGGGTGGACATTGGAGAGGGATCATTCCTCTTTAAAGGCTCTTACAGCTAATTTCCAACTTTTGAATTATATTGCTAGTAAAAAATAGAGTCATTTATTGTTTTCTTATAATTAATCAAATTTATCTCAGAAATAATTTACTCTGCAGGTTCCGCTTTTAATCAATCTTGTACGAAATTAAATTCTCTACAAAAAAGGTTCTTTGCAATTTTAATGTCAAGTGAATAGTTTAAGAGGAAAAGTCGAAAAATCACGATTTTTGAGAAAAAACAACTACACAATTTTGTACTGGCAATATAATTCAAAAGTTGGAAATTAGCTGTAAGAGCATTTAAAGAGGAATTATCCCTCTCCAATTTCCACCCATGATCAAATAAGTGCCATAAAATGTCGCTATGCTATAAATAATTTTAGCAAAAAAATTAATTTTTATGGGTTAATTAAATGGGAAAACTTTAAATTTATTTAGCGGGTACTTAAAATTAAAATTAAGAGCTCTCCTTTGGTAGGGATTTTTTTTTCTATGTTTAAAACAATAATTCGTCAATGGAGTGAGAAAAAAAAATAGTCGTCTCAAACGAAGCACCCTAGTATCTATACATAGGATGGACATTGTCAGATGTTCAAACGATCAAAGAACAGTTGTAACAAATATCGTTCTTTGCTAAATTAATTAAAAATAGTTTTATTTAAATCTGAGCTGCTTTTAAATTACTTTGAAGAAATACCACAATCTAGAGTGAGCTATTGTCTCACTGTGTAGAATATTTCTGTAACACAAAGGCGAATTATTATAGCTATCACCAACAATACAGTCATTTGCAAATTTATTTAAAACAGAATTTTACTTATTACCGATCTTTTTTAAGTTTGGTTAGGCCGGTATAAGACTATAAAAGATATTTGTTAAAGATCTTCTACAAAATATTTTACAAAATATGACAGCTAACTAGGTATTATAATAAAATATATTTTTTCTACAACCACATGGATATTATATTATCTACGCACAGACTACAAAACGATAAAGTATGCTATTGCGTTCAACTAAACGAATATATTTCATATCAATTCCAGGTAGTAGGAACATTGCAAAAAAAATTAAATCCACCTATTACAGTTCCTATTTTGGTCACCGAATTACTATTATTTTTAAAATTATAAATAAGTAACAATTCTGATAAACTAATTGTTAGTATATTTTTTAGTTATTGAGATTAAATATAGATTAAATAAGTAATTTTTGTGTAGAATCGATAAATAATAGCATTTCTATTTTTATTTGGTCCACATTTAGAAATAAATCTTAAATTCTAATCAAACTATATAAAACTAATTTAATTACAAGTATTAAAACAAAAATCCTAAATGTGGAAGTGAAGGTAAAAACACAGCGTATGTCATCCACGCGAGAGGCACGGGTTCAAATATGGGCTGAGTACTTATTAAAATATTTTTTTATGTTTATTTTATAAATAAATCATAATTTATTTTAAAATTCGTTATTTTGTCTTTATAACCTAAAATAATTTTTGAAAATTGTAGATTTTCGTTAGTGGGTGGTAGAAAAAATATATTTTACAACTCATGTGGATTGTCCATATTCACTTTTTCTGTACAAACTATATTACAACCCAACCATCTGATAAATGGTCGTATATTACATAATATTTTTCATGAAATATATTTTATAGAAAATCTTTATTAAATATCTTTTTTCTACGATCACAATCCAAAATATGACGGCTTTGTTGCTCGCCTCATTTAAATTACCTCCAATTTAATAATATTTCTTTTTAATAAATGATTTTTAATTTATTTTTGCGTAGTTACGCGTTTTTTGTTATATTATCCAAGTTAACATGGACTTTGAATATCAACCGTTTTTTTCCATGGCTAACGCATTTATAGACAACACATTATTCACTACGGCAAAGAATCACTTTTCATTCTTAATACACAAATAGCTATTGCCATCCACAAATTAAAAATAAATTATATATGTATCAACTCTCTAAATTTCACACAAACGACAACATCCAAAAAAATATATCTATCTATACACCAAATTACAACAATATACGTATATTCCAACCAACTACGCTACTGGTTTTTACAACCAAACATTCTGAAAAACGAAAAAACATGACAGTTGTTAAAAATGCCCAAGTGTTTAGCAAATTTCATTTATGTTTTCTTTCTATTTATAATTGCCCCAAACCAAACTTTGAATGAAACCATAACTTCAGTTAAAAGTGTAGAAAAATAGTTAAAATTTAAAATAATTCTGAAATGAATGTATTTATATTACAGCTGCTTATAATAAAAACAAAAACGCCCTGTCAACTTCCCCCAAAAAAAAGTCAATTTCAAACAACGTGTGTAAACTTTTATACACGCAGTGTGCAAAGTAAAATATAAAACTCATATTCGCTCAGTGCAAAGTCATGGAAGGGGAAGCAAAAGCGATACTAGCGCTAGCTGCGAATAATTCTTACATTTTAGGACGATATTTTGTAATTTTGGCGTATCAAATATACTTATTTTTTAAAAAACAGTTAAAAGCAATACAATGAGCAACCGGAGTTGATGTGTTGTAAATTGTAAAAATACTAGCAAAAAACAGTGCATTTTATAAATCTTCAATAACAAAATTGAAAT
This sequence comes from Psylliodes chrysocephalus, assembly GCA_927349885.1. NCBI lineage: Eukaryota > Metazoa > Arthropoda > Insecta > Coleoptera > Chrysomelidae > Psylliodes > Psylliodes chrysocephalus. The sequence continues at coordinate 8,267,038 of OV651816.1, forward strand.
TAAATCAAAGAAATAAACGTAGCTATAATTGAAATAAGAAAATTACAAACCTTCATTTTGTTAACAAGGGTATATAATACCTACTCAAAATAGTAGATAGACATCAGAAAACTGAAAGATTTTATATACTTAAAATAATATTATTTTACGATGTTCTTTAAAATTCCCTAAGTTCATGTTCAAAATCGAAATATTTCTGCATTTGATGCTAAATATTGTCTGTATCTGGAATGCAATTTTGTAACTGACTGATTGGAAAACAGTTATTTAATAATTATTTCTATGTTTTCTTTCGAACTAAAAATAAAGAAAACGAGTATAAATAAATATCACAGTATTACAACTATTTTTTTAGATTAAATTTTGAATACATGTTTGACATTAACCTTCAACTTCATTAGGCAACTTTTCATACACTTTCTCGTAAATACTGTTGCCTAATTACCTGTTCTGTGTACATGTTTTAATAATTTTTTTATTTAATATACTTATTTTTCTTCTGCTAAAGTAAAATAAATTAATCCTTTCACTTGTTTTATAAATTAATATACTTTTATTAAAAGCAAAAAATATATTTTTTAATTTGGAATTCTAATAAAAATGATACTATCAATACACGAAAAATCTCCTTTAGTACATATTTTAGTTGGCGCTGTCATCACGCGAATAACACAACACATATCAATGAATCGAGGTGAAATCTAGCATGCGAACAGTGTCACTACTGACAGTTCTCATTAAAATAAAGTCAAATTTATTGCAAATTTAGAAAAAAAGCAGTGCTACACGATGATAGAAGACGAATTTAATTCTACTCCTCCTAAAATACTTAAAGGGGCCTCCCAAATCACGTAAAATCTTCTACCGTTAATTTCCAAAGAAAGATATGAAAGTTCTATATTTGAACAATTAGCGCAAAAATATAAATCCTCAATATTGTGATCGCAATATTCTACAGTATGTCGCTAATGTATGGAATAAATTCATTATAATGGAAGTAGTTGGTTTTTCGAAAAAATGCTCGGACAGGTCAATTTTGTTTACTCAAAGCGCAATTTTTTAAATAGAATTCAATTTTCCCCCACCTCCCATTTTTGGGCAGTGACGTCATTGACAATTTTTTTAAATAGTAACCCCAATTTTTTTTCTTGATTTTAATGGATCTTGCAATTTTCTACTCGGAAATATAATATTTGAAATATCTGACATAATAATGTTTTTTGAATAAAAGTCATTTAAAGATCAGGTACATAAATTTTATTTTATTTTGAAACACAATAAATAAATAAAAGATTAGTTGTAATTAAGTGCTTCATCTAAAATAATAATAATAAAAATAATAATATTAAAAAGAATTTAATGACAATTTCACAAATTCTTTTTTATTATTATTATTATTAATAATATTATTATTTTGTTTAATTAAGCACTTAATAACAAATAATTATCTTTTATTCATTTATTGTGTTCTCAAAATAAAATAAAATTTATGTGTCTGATCTTTAAATTACTTTTATTCAAAAAAAATTGTTATGTAAGATATTTCAAATATTATGTTTCCGAGTAGGAAATTGCAAGATCTAACAAAATCAAGAAAAAAAAATTGGGGGTACTATTTAAAAAAATTGTCAATGACGTCACTGCCCAAAAATGGGAGGTGGGGGAAAATTGAATTCTATTTAAAAAATTGCGCTTTGAGTAAACAAAATTGACCTGTCCGAGCATTTTTTCGAAAAACCAACTACTTCTATTATAATGAATTTATTCCATACATTAGCGACATACTGTATGTTGGAAAGCACTATAAACTACAAACACAGTACTGATATCTCGAAATATCGTACGTTCCTAGCATATCTGAAGAGACAGGCAGAAAATTGTGTGCCATAGAAATCAAGAATTCTAACATCCGAGGATTTTCATAAATTTCTTAATACGGCCCCAAATAACATGTATTTATTAACTTAGGTAAGTTTTAGATTTATTAAAAGTATAAAAATATATAATCAAGTTTTTTAATTGTTAGACCGTAATTGCTGTTGGCTGATCAGGAGTTTGTAGGCGATACGAACTGTGCCAGATAAAAATCGATGATATACAAGATCTAAAGTCCGTTTTCTTAGTTAAAATCAAACATACTAAACATAAGATACCTCGATCTTTTACTTTATTTTATGATATTTACAGAAAATATGCTAGTCTGCAGCCTCCTGATATTACAGAAAATAAATTTTTCTTAAATTACAAAAATGGAAAATGCACGAAACAGATAGTAGGAATAAAATCGGAAATATGGCTAAAAAATAGCAACTTTTTTAAAACTATCAAACCCCCAGAAATATACTGGTCATTGTTTCCGTCGATCATCGGCTACAATATTAGTTAATGCAGGTAGTGCCATGGAGGATGGCGTTCTAGCACTGTCGCTGAGGGATACATAGACGATTCCATATAAAATAAAATTGAAATTTCCAAAAAAATTGTCCGTTCAGTAAATTCTTCTGGTCCTCAGTATTCTGAGCTATTTTGTTCAAACATATCAATTACTGAAAATATGTTGAAAGGGCAGGACCTTCCTACAATAAATTTTGAAAACTGTTCTAACATAACAGTAAATTACAATTTCAAATAAAACAGCAGGGAAGACTATTATTAATCGAATAAAAATTGTTTATTCATTGTTGTTATTGTTCATTGTTGTAAATATGTAACTGTATGGTTATAAATAAAAATTTCAAATAAAAATAAAAGTCAGTTCTGGTCGTTTTAATAAAGTAGCAGCCGTAGAAAAAGTATAGTGTGTAACTCGTGTGAAAAGTAATATTTTCAACACTTGTTGCACAATATACTATACTGTGTTAATCATCTTAGATATATTTTATTTGTAATCTTTGACAGTTGAAAATCTTTACATTGTTCCATCAATTGTACCAAACCATATCTCCAATATGATTTATACTTTCCTGTCTGTATACAGATAAGGAAAGTATAGGAATTTTGAATTTTCGACCTCAAGTTTTCGACAGATTTTTAAGTTTTGGGTCCCCTGAATCCTTTTTGACTATTTTCGCGATGATATCTGTGAGTTTATGTCTGTATACTCGATAATTCATAAACAGAAAAATATAAAATTTTTAAACTTAAGCTTTAACCCATCCTGCGGTGACTTAATTAGATTTTGTTCATCGTCGTAACATCTGGAGGGTAGTTTATCAAATATATATGTTATTTACCCTTAAAGAAGAAAATTGTTTAAATAAAAGTTGCTTGAAATAATATTCTCTATATTTTTTGTTCAATTTATAATAATTCTACTTAAATGGTCCGTTTTCGAGAAATTTGACAAAAAGTTCAAAATTCGAATTTTTAAGAAAATTTTATTAATAAAAATTGCTGCCGACGCCATTTTCTATAATTGTTGATTTTTACATAATTTCCCTAAAATTAACAGTATTCGAAATATTTGAGGAGAAGAGAAAATTTCGAATTTTGAGAATAACTCAAAAACGGAACAAGAGAAAAACACCAAATTTTGAACTGAATCTTTAATCCATTCTGCGGTGAGCTGATTAAATTTTTTTGTGGGCATAATCGGAGCTTCTTGGGGCGTACTTTGTAAAAAAATGTTTAGAGTAATTTATGTCTGGAAAATGTATGAATTGTTTAGTTCATCCTCTAAACATTTACAGTAGTGATACAATAGGCTGTACAAAATAACCGGAAGAGCCTATAGTAATCAGACAGGAAAGTCATGTGTTAGACACATCAGATTTATAAATATAAAATAAATGTACAGTTATCATTCAGAAATACATTAAACAAGTTCTTACACAATTTACCTACTTTGTAGAAAACAAATTGTAAATGAATTAAAATTTAAAATAATAAATAGTAAATATTGGTCAAACCAATACTCGTTTCTGTATACACATACATAAATATAACTGTATTTTTAGTATCCATTTATCGCCGACATTAAAATAAGGATGCCTCATTTTTTTAGTTTCCTGTACTGCAATGTATGATGAAAATCGATATTTTATTAAGATATCATATTCAGTTTAAACCTTAAAACTTCAGCAAGCTACCTAATATAACAAATGAGTGAATAAATTAAAAAAAAAACAGGATATTAGTTTTCTTGCAAGAACTATAATAAAAATACATTTGTTAATTTTATTATAATAATTATCTAATCGTTGATTTTTTTTATATATATAATATATAAATAGTTTTCCTTGATTATTATATTTATTGGTAGTATTTTACTTTTTTCGAGGTGTTCCTATATTTTTCAAAAATTATTTTTTCAAAAATAAAATATTTTTCATAAATTATCAAATTTTCTTTAATTACTATTGTAATTCAAATTACATTAGGAAAAGCTGTCATAAGCTAAAATGGAATGAAAAGTATTAAATATTGTTTTATAAGTCATAAAGAAATATTTTCTAAAACACTATATTTTTTCTACAAACTCCATTATGACATCTACTAAAATAAAAAACAACGTAAACAAATGCTTTATTTTGTATTAGAAGCAAACAATGTTCAACATTGACACTGACAGTTTTGAATAATGAACAATAAAACTTCAAATAAACAACTGACACAAACCAACTAGATGTGGATTATTTTTATTTTGTTTATAATTTAATAAGATTGAAGTAAAAGCTTCTATATTTTAATCTGCATCTTTTTATTATTAATAATTATAAGGTGAAAAAATATTATATTATAAAATATATAATATAGGTACTTTTGTCATTAGAGACGAAAGTTAACCTAATGAGATTTTCTCTCAATAGTCACAGAAATCAAGATTTTGTCTGTATCCGAAAGATGCCTTTTCATAAGAACTAAGAAGAATAAGACGTGTATATATGCACTATTTGGCACGATTTTTTTATAAGAAACAAATTTTCTAGTTTTGTATATTACAGTTAGATTTCTTAAACATTCGTTTAAAAAAAATTTAATCCTGTTTTAATTTAATAAAATTAGCTGTGTAGGAAAAATTTTACACTGCTGTAGTTACTAACGCCTCCACCATTTTTTATAGTTTGATAATTATTGACAGAAATATCAATAAATAACTTTAGAGCCCGTTAACTTAGCAATGATGAACCATAGGAAAAATAAAGAACTAACATTGTTTTTACCGATGTTTTACCTCATCTATCTACTCTCGATTTTAATAACCTTTCTAAAGCAATCATATAGAAAAAAGAAAGTTATCAAAAAAATGGCACTGGTCTTAATACAGGGATAAAAATAAATTTTTGAATACCCAAAACGAGGTTTGATTTCAAAATCATGAATATGGGCATTAAAAATTTAGGAATTCGGTAATTTTGAATGACAATCAATTAAACAGAAAAAAAATTTTTGTTAAATGTGAATGATCTTAAAACACAAAAATTTTATTTAAAAAATATATTTGGTAGAAATACATTGCCAACTTATCTATAAAATGAATAACGAAAGTATATAAGGCCCGGATAGTAATAGAAATTGACATAACGACATAATGCATTGTTTTGGAAATAATATTTAATTTTTTTGACAACAAATATCAAACAAATTCGAATGTTCATAAAGTGTAACCCAAAAGAAACGTATACAATTTATAATCCGTTTTCTATATTTAAAAAAAAAACTATCTCGAAATCAACAAAATGAGCTCACAAACTACAATTAAATTGTGATACAAGGTGAATCGGAAAATCAGAACGAAACAAATTGAATAGAATATTCTTGTTTAATTTTCTTTCAAACTGTTTGATAAAAATTTTTAATTAATTGTTAGATTTAAATTTAAAAGGACTAACAGGGTTACAAATTAAAAAAAATGATGTCACAGTTCCGTGTAATAAAAGAAAAAATGTGTTAAAAAAATGACTTTACTGAAGAGTTATCAAATATATTGAGTACGGCCTATTTAATCAAAAAGTGTTTATAAGATGAATTAAAGATGAAAACTGTCCACACATATTTTTTTCGAAAATACTGAAAAATTTACATTTTGCACTTTCCCTCAAATATCTCCAATACGATTCATTTGAGAAAAATTATATAAAGGACCAAACTAGAGAATAATATCACAAACAATTCTTGTTCAAATAAAGTTTTTCTCTAATCATAAATAACAGAAATACACCATAAATTAGAAAATTGGCTCCAATAATGTACCCCCTTCTTAGATAAATTTGGTCTTTTTTTTTGTGAGTTATCGTGGATACAGACACAGACACCCATCATCGCGAAAATGATTTAGAAAACCCCAAAACGTAAAGATTCGTCGAAAACTTGAGGTCTAAAAAAGCAATATTTTCTTTACTGGATTCAGAAAAGTAAACATTTTAAATTTCATAAATTTAACCTGAGTAAATCTTCTCTTGTGCAGTGGCGGCTCTTGACCAAAATTTTGGGGGTTCACAGTGACAGAATATAGATATCAGTACATATCTATGAATAAAATTTTCAGTGTTTTAGAATGTTTATAATATACCTTTCTAAAACACTGACAGTTTTTACCTACATCTGTACCGGGATCTATATTCTTCAACTGTGAACCCCCAAAATTTTGGTCACGAGCCGCCCCTGCTCTTTTAAAAGACTCGTTAATGACTTCAGTAGTTTATTTATTGACAATGTTTTATTACTTTCTAGGCCGAAATTTTATGAATTGTGATATTTTCCTCTATTTGTAAATTCAAACCTATCAAAATCCGCCAAAAAAGGAAGTTCTAAGGGATAGTTTTCAAAAGGGTTGTTTTGGAAATTATTTTTGAGTGATATTCCACTTAGTTTAAATTTACTATAAGTTTTTATTTTTAACCGTTTTTGAGAAAATGTCTGCCTAAATAGATTTAAGAATTATACTTTAAAAATTATTCATAATTATTGTTATTCATCATTTTACAATATTTTTGCTACACCCTGTATAATAATAAAATCGTAGAAAAAGTCTCATATAAGTCATATTTTCAAATTGTTCAAAATAAATTGGATCTGCATGAATAAGTGTCAAATATATCGGAGAAAAATAATAATATTCCAATTTAAAATGTAGAATAAAATTTCTTACCAATTTATTTTTAAAATATATTTCAATGGCTTCATACAGATATTGTGTTTTAATTAATTACGAAAGGTCTGCTGCTGACATTTAAATGGAATAATAAAAAAAAAATAAATACTGTAGTTGATTGGCAAAGTTGAGAATTACGTAAAATTGCTTAACAAACAGTAAACATAGGAACTTTATGGTTTCAAAAAATGACCGTTAAATTTGCGACCAAAGAGAATTAGTAATTAGTTTAGCACTCACCTTCAAAAGAATCCACTAATATAAGTAAAACAAAACCCAACAAATAGTTCATCCTTGGCTGCAGCATTTTGACAGAAAAAATATTAATCCAAATTAGCACTCATTCACACCGTTTGCATATTTTTTCAAAACAACCAAAACCAAATTTAAAAAAGCGGTCACGCCGTGAGAGCAGCACTGGTTTCGCGCGGGATTTAATTCTTCCACTTCTGTACCTACTTCTTGTAGTTTATCATGCAACACTAACTGCTGCAAGTCCAAGAAGTAACTGAGTGTGGTAACTGTCTTAAAGAATAATTTCCCAGTCACCTGTTTCGCGAACCGCTGGAAGGTAGAAAGCGGCTGACATCGACTCAAGAACTGATTGTGTACATATTTGTTGATTCGGAGGCCGAAAAAAAAACCTATATCTAAAGATATACTGCAAGAATAGTCTCATTTCAGTTTTAAATTACATTATTTTAAGTCTCCGTAGATCATATTGTTAAAATGTAAACATTTAAAAAAATAATTAATCCTACCAAATTATTTTCATTATAAAGAAGTGTTTGAGTGACAAGTTTTTAAAAGCAAGTTGCATCATTGCATAGTTATTTTCTTTTCTGTACGCGGAAAAATCACTTTCCGCATGTGTTGTGATCATTGTTTGCCGAAAGAGATACGTTCCCTGGTGTACTCGTATTAATATACTGATATGGAATCACCCAGTATATGAAATTTCAATCAACGACAAATCTCAAAAAGGGGCGAGTTCAAATACAAAATTGAAATTTACAAAACAGCTCCTGCTGTCCTCCAGCTTTGTCTGCTTGCATGGTTTCGCTCTGTTTGTTTTCTTCTGCTTACTATGCTTTTATGGCTTCTGTAGTTGTTCCTCAACTTAGTTCTCTTATCTACTATTTTAGTTCACCCTCTACTGTCTCACTTTACAAATCGTTTTTTACCTTCTATCTGTTTATTTTCTTTATTCCACCTTTCGTGCGTTCAATAATTGTATTCTAATATATTTTTTAAAACGATGCGTAGCTACCAGGGGCGGTTTCTCCATTGGTTCATTTGTGCAGCGAACCCCCAGTTACATTTCAAAGAAACACATTATTTTAAAATAAACATAAAAATATAAATTCAATTTTAATAATTTTATTGTTTTCATACATGTTAATCTCTATTTTTTGGTACGCCACTGCGCTCTGGCTAATAGCATCTCTTTGGCTCATTTTTCTGAGTAAGCCCGCGGGAGTGAAATGCTTTTCCTAAAGCCTCTAGCTAAAAAGAGATGTCAGTCAACACGTTAACAGATCGATGAAACGATGACCTACTTAAAATCACTAAAATCATCTTATTTTGCGCCTCGCACGCAGTGACGTCACAAAGTAGAACGAAGCATGCGAATCTTTCAAATCATAGAATAAAGAGATACAATGACGGTACTAGAAGTGTCTGCACTTTTGCATTATCCTTTTACGACATATGTCAAACTCGAGCTAGTCAGTTTAGGTGATAATAAATGCCATTTTTTTTTAAATAGCATGATTTAAATGATATAAAAACATTTTCATTCCGTCAATCTTTAAACAAAATTAATCAAAATATAACTCAAAGTGCCTCCACTTGTCATATCACAAAATAGTGATCATATGTCTCTACTTACTTCATTATCTATCTTCAATCTCCAATCAAGCTGTCAAATTCTAAAAATCAACATATGTAAGAATTTTTATTGTATATTGTATTTATCAAAAATTAAGTTTTAATAAAACTGCGACTTTAATAAATTGGAAGTATGTGTGTCAATTCAACGATTGTTCCCGAAAAACTTCTTTAAGTTAAGGTAAATAAGGTTATGTTGTTTTATTTACCTATAATAAAGTTTTACGACTGTAATTATTTGTTTTATATTTTTTTAGTATCTAAGACCATTCTAAGAGTACCTCAAAATGTTAATCTATTTTATGCCAAACTGTAAATACTATGAAGTAAGAAGTAAGCAAAAAATTTGTAAATTTTTTGTGTTTTCCACAAAACCCGCTGAAAGGAAAAATTTGATTATTCTGATAAGGTAACTACTAATGTGAAACTTTACCTTAGAAATGGTATGTACATTTAAATAGTTTGTATAAAGTTATGTCTGCCTGTAATTATCAATCAAGTTACCCCCTAGCCTAGATTGTGTGTTGCATACAAACCTGAAATCTTTTATTTTAATGACATTTTTTATGGCCTTGTTTGTATAATTTAGTATTTAAAAAATATTAGATGTTATGGTAATTTGGATACATGCAGGTATTAAATAAAAATAAGGTTGTTGGTAAATTAGTTTACAATTGGTATGTCTCGAAAACAACAATAAGTATCAAACACTAATTTTGATTATGACAGGCACTTAACAAGTCACATCTCACATATCTATATGCTCTGGGTAATCAATTCTATAAGTACATATCAAAACATTAATATAATATCTACAATTAAACAATAATTTGAAAATAAAGCTGAAGATAAAATTACTATTATTCTATTATTTATTAAAACACATTATTTTTTAGTAAACATGGACTTGCAAAGTCAGCAATGAGGGTAGGACAACAGCCAGAGCAAGAATACTTTGGAATGTGACATGAAATATACATAGAAAGGGTCATATGGAGAATTAAGAATGATAACAGTTTACAATGTGTATCTCACTATTATAGTTCACAGATTTCTGTAAATTTGATAAAAGAAGTTGAATATTATTGTTGACCTCTTTAAACTGTTTATTTTACCTTATACATTTTTTTTCTACCCTTTACATAGTATGTGAAGAGTATTATAGCTTTACTTTCTCCTTCTGTCCGATGTCACGTTTTTTGTCTGCACGATAAGTCAACAAGTATTAGAAATTAAAAATTAAAAAAAACCGACTTTAAAAACGTGCAAATGCCATCACAACATCTTAACCAAATTTATATGGGACCACCCTTGAGGTACCCCTTTACTAACAAAAAAAGAATCATATAAATCGGACGAGGTGGTAAAGCATTATCGCTAAACATACATAAAAAAGAAGAGTTTGAGGCTTTTCTCATGAACCAAATTATTAGATTTTGACCAAATTTATATGGGACCACCCTTGAGGTACCCCTTTACTAACAAAAAAAGAATCATATAAATCGGACGAGGTGGTAAAGCATTATCGCTAAACATACATAAAAAAAGAAGAGTTTGAGGATTTTCTCATGAACCCAATTATTAGATTTTGACCAAATTTATATGGGACCACCCCTGAAGTATCCCCTTTCTAATAAAAAAAGAATCAATGAAATCGGACACCGTGTTAAAGAATTATCGCTGAACACACATAAAAAGAAAAATATTGCGACGAATTGAGAACCTCCGCCTTTTTTGAAATCGGTTACAAGTATTAGAAATTAAAAATTTAAAAAAAACGACTTCAAAAACGTGCAGATGCCATCACCACATCTTAACCAAATTTATATGGGACCACCCCTGAGGTACCCCCTTACTAACAAAAAAAGAATCATATAAATCGGACAAGGTGGTAAAGCATTATCGCTAAACATACATAAAAAATGAAGAGTTTGAGGAATTTCTTATGGACCCAATTATTAGATTTTGACTAAATTTATATGGGACCACCCCTGAAGTGCCCCCTTTCTAACAAAAAAAAATCATTAAAATCGGACACCGTGTTAAAGAATAATCGCTGAACATACATACATAAAAAAAAAAAATATCGCGACGAATTGATAACCTCCTCCTTTTTTGAAGTCAGTTAAAAAACGAAAAATAATATCTTCTTGAAAATTTTAAGCAAAAATCAAGCTCTATAAGGGGACAAAGCTTATTGATTTTGAACAAATCTGATTAAAAATAGGGGGTTAAGATAGGTTGAAATTAAAAAAAAAATCCTAAATTAAAAACGAAAAGTGATATCAACATGAAATTTTTAGTAAAAATCTGATGTGTCCAACACATGACTTTCCTATCCAGTTATTAAAGGCTTTTTCTGGTTATTTTGTACAACCTATTGCAGCACCTCTATAAATGTTTAGAGGATAAACTAAATATATACATTTTCTACTTGCATCTACCTCGAAACAATTTTCTATAGATATTCATTGAAAAGGAAAACACTGAAAAATTTAAATTTAGCACTTTTCCTACAATTTTTCCATCACGGTCCATTTTAGAAAAATCATGTATAAACAAAAATTATAGAGATCGATATCGCAAACAACTTTTAGTTCAACAATTTTCATAAAAATCAGAATTTTGCACATTTTGTCAAATTTCTCGAATACGGACCATTTCAGAAAATTTTGACGTAAAACAAAAATTAAAGATAATAATATTAGAAGTAACTTTTATTTGAACAATTTTCTTCCATATATTCCATAAAATTTAAAAACGGCCTCCCATAAAGTACACCCCAGATGTTCCCACTTTGTCCAAAATCTAATCATTTCACGTCAGGCCGAAATAAAACTTAAGTTTAAAATTTAATATTTTTTTCTTTATCCGTTTTGAGTTTTCCTCAAAATTTAAAATTTACATATTTTCTCAAATATCTCAAATACGGTCCATTTTAGAGAAATTATGTATAAAATAAAAATTATAGAGAATTATATTACAAACTTTTTTTATTTGAACAATTTTTATAAAAAATATTTTTTTCGTTTTGTCAAATTTCTCGAATACGGACCATTTTAGGAAAATTTTGTATTGAACAAAAAGTATAGATAATAATATTAGAAGTAACTTTTATTTAGAGAAATTTCTTGTCTAAACGTAAATACCAGATATATTCCATAAAATATAAAAATGACACATATAAAGTACCCCCCCCCCCCAGATGTTCCGACTCTGCTTAAAATCTAATCAGTTCATTGGACGCTGGAATAAAGCTTAAGTTTAAAATTTGGTGTTTTTTTTCTGTGTATCGGTTCATAAGTTATGGTGAACACACACACACGAACACACACACACACACACACACACACACACACACACACACACACACACACACACACACACACACACACACACACACACACACACACACACACACACACACACACACACACACACACACACACACACACACACACACACACACACACACACACACACACACACACACACACACACACACACACACACACACACACACACACACACACACACACACACACACACACACACACACACACACACACACACACACACACACACACACACACACACACACACACACACACACACACACACACACACACACACACACACACACACAAACACACACACACACACACACACACACACACACACACACATACACACACACACACACACACACACACACACACACACACACACACACACACACACACACACACACACACACACAGGAGATAGATAGAAAACTCCGCCATTTTGATCCCTTATTACGTGTTGCCTACATCTTGGCGAAATATTTTTAATAGGTGCATTTTAATCATCCGCTTCTACTTATGTGTGTGTGTGTTTGTGTGTGTGTGTGTGTGTGTTTGAGAGATTTGAGAATAGCCTTTCCAACTTCTGCTATCCCTGCTCTTGCAATAATATGAAAATCTTTTAGAGTTTATCTTTCTCATAATAAAAACGCATTCTATTTGCTATGCATGTAGTCTAAGATATTAAATAAGGTCGCCCTTCTGCTTACTGGAGAAAAGTAATTTTTTAATAAATTAAATATGTTTATAATATACCGCAAATAGGTTTCCTAAGAAAATACTGTTAAGACTATTTATTTTCTTAAAGTAAAAAAACTACACCCTAAAGTATCCCCCAGACTATACCCAAAATTTAGATAGCTGACCATAGGATGGTTTAAATTTTAAGTTTAAAATTTGGTGTTTTTCTCTCTATCCGATTTCGAGTTATCTTCAAAATTCAAAATTTACAATGTCCCTCAAATATCTCGAACATGGTTTATTTTAGGAAAATCATGTATAGCAAAAGAAGCAACTTTCATCATGATTTCTATTCTTTCTTTATCTGTTTACAAAAAGAATAGTAAAAATAGCCTTGATAGTATTTTTTTAGGCAACTCGTTTGCGGTATATTTATTAACAAATTTTATTTAATAAAAAATACCTTTTATCCTGTATGTAGATGTGCGAAGATCAACAGTCACAGTTTATTGCTAAAGAATCAGTTAGCTCACTCGGGCCAGTTGAAAGTTCCAAAATAACATCCACTCCAGGGATACAAATTCAGGATGCGCAGAAGACTGCTGTTTTATTATAGGCGGTTGTCATATATATTATTTTATCCGAGTTGCGCAGTGTATAAACTGAAACATTGAGATCAAAAGTGCCGACGCAGAGTGAGCGATCTGATTCTTTAGCTATAAACTGTGGCATAGGAATCAAAATGGCCGCGCCCTATATTGGGCGTGTTGGACCCACATACTTTGATTTTCTTTTACTAAACGGAGAATGGTCGCACTGCGCAGCTTTCTGAGTGCCTTTTAAAAGGAGATAGAAAACTCCGCCATTTTGATCCCTTATTACGTGTTGCCTACATCTTGGCGAAATATTTTTAATAGGTGCGTTTTAATCATCCGCTTCTACTTGTGTGTGTGTGTGTGTGTGTGTGTGTGTGTGTGTGTGTGTGTGTGTGTGTGTGTGTGTGTGTGTGTGTGTGTGTGTGTGTGTGTGTGTGTGTGTGTGTGTGTGTGTGTGTGTGTGTGTGTGTGTGTGTGTGTGTGTGTGTGTGTGTGTGTGTGTGTGTGTGTGTGTGTGTGTGTGTGTGTGTGTGTGTGTGTGTGTGTGTGTGTGTGTGTGTGTGTGTGTGTGTGTGTGTGTGTGTGTGTGTGTGTGTGTGTGTGTGTGTGTGTGTGTGTGTGTGTGTGTGTGTGTGTGTGTGTGTGTGTGTGTGTGTGTGTGTGTGTGTGTGTGTGTGTGTGTGTGTGTGTGTGTGTGTGTGTGTGTGTGTGTGTGTGTGTGTGTGTGTGTGTGTGTGTGTGTGTGTGTGTGTGTGTGTGTGTGTGTGTGTGTGTGTGTGTGTGTGTGTGTGTGTGTGTGTGTGTGTGTGTGTGTGTGTGTGTGTGTGTGTGTGTGTGTGTGTGTGTGTGTGTGTGTTCACCATAACTTATGAACCGATACACAGAAAAAAAACACCAAATTTTAAACATAAGCTTTATTCCAGCGTCCAAGGAACTGATTAGATTTTAAGCAGAGTCGGAACATCTGGGGGGGGTACTTTATATGTGTCATTTTTATATTTTATGGAATATATCTGGTATTTACGTTTAGACAAGAAATTTCTCTAAACAAAAGTTACTTCTAATATTATTATCTATATTTTTTGTTCAATACAAAATTTTCCTAAAATGATCCGTATTCGAGAAATTTGACAAAACGTAAAAAAAAATATTTTTTATAAAAATTGTTTAAATAAAAAAAGTTTGTAATATAATTCTCTATAATTTTTATTTTATACATAATTTCTCTAAAATGGACCGTATTTGAGATATTTGAGAAAATATGTAAATTTTGAATTTTGAGGAAAACTCAAAACGGATAAAGAAAAAAACATTAAATTTTAAACTTAAGTTTTATTTCGGCCTGACGTGAAATGATTAGATTTTGGACAAAGTGGGAACATCTGGGGTGTACTTTATGGGAGGCCGTTTTTAAATTTTATGGAATATATGGAAGAAAATTGTTCAAATAAAAGTTACTTCTAATATTATTATCTTTAATTTTTGTTTTACGTCAAAATTTCCTGAAATGGTCCGTATTCGAGAAATTTGACAAAATGTGCAAAATTCTGATTTTTATGAAAATTGTTGAACTAAAAGTTGTTTGCGATATCGATCTCTATAATTTTTGTTTATACATGATTTTTCTAAAATGGACCGTGATGGAAAAATTGTAGGAAAAGTGCTAAATTTAAATTTTTCAGTGTTTTCCTTTTCAATGAATATCTATAGAAAAATGTTTCGAGGTAGATGTAAGTAGAAAATGTATATATTTAGTTTATCCTCTAAACATTTATAGAGGTGCTGCAATAGGCTGTCCCTGCTCTAGTACACGTCAAAATCGATAATATTTTTTAAATAAATGTTATTTAGGTAGAAATAATTGGGCATTTGTAGCGTATCTTGTTATTAGATGATTTAATGATAAATAAAACATTACTACTTCGTTCAAATAAACTTACAGTACCTATATAAATCTGAAATGATCGGATCGGATTAACCATATTTCTTCTTATTCTTAAAGTCATCTTATTGCCACGCTACTGCTTAGTATAATGAAGATTGAGAATATGCCCGAAGGTATTAAGCAGATTTATTTGGTAGAAGTACTTTTACATTTTTACGATTTATCACATCCCACACATCGAATTAGAATTTAGAATTCAAATAATTCAATAATTTAACTTTCACATGGGTAAATGATTTGACTTTGGATTTCATTGCAAGTATTCTATAGTATTAACTAGCATCATAGGCTCTTGACACGAAAGGTAGGAATTTTACTTATTCAAAGAAATTTTAACCCACTTGTTATGGCGGTATTTCGAGATTTGATTATTATTTTGCCTAGTGGCGGTTTAGGATCAAGATATTCGTTGTTGATAATCATAATTATTTTAGTTGTCAGAAAACTGTTGATTTATTTTATTAGTTTCTCCTTTTCCAATAACTATAACTACTTCATAAAATATGAGTATAAATTGCGTATATAGCATAGAATATAAATTATTGCAATAAGTGCATTAAATTTTATGTTGGGCGATGTAGGGAAATCCCTTAGACCAGAGCATACTGGCGCATTCGTTTGCAAAATTGTTTTTTTCCTAATTTTTTTTTTAATGTTCGGAAGACTTTCCTAATTATAAAAGTGTAAGGTGACACTCGATATCTGTTGATGTTATTGTTTAAACAACGAAAAACTAATTAAGCCAGCAAAAATGCATTTTTTGCAATGAATTAATTTTTTTTATATTTTTTAGGACATTTCGAATAAAAAAAGTCCTTACGCCCATCATCATATGTTATGAATTTTTTAAAATCCAAAATTGACGAAAATTTTAATTTTCTTGAATTATATAATATACCTTAAAATTTAAAATGCTATAATTTTAAATTTTTTACCCAATATTCAAACTATAATAAACAAAATTACCTAAATAAATTTTCAAAATTTTGTTTGTTGTTTTTTTTTTACGTTATAACAATATGCTTCCTACGCGCGTGTACTTTTAGAGAGTACTTCTATCTCACTTCCAACTTAATGTATAAGATGGGTAAGAGAAAGCCCGATGACGCGCTAAATCAATTTTTTGCTGGTTTTCAGCGGTAATAAGTTTAAAAAAATTATTATTAACATTTTTCATAACACTTGGTTATATTTGCCGATTAATAGTTTTGTATCATGTGATTTTTTTTTTTAATTTTTTAGATACTTTCGATAACTTTTTTATTCATTGAAGTTAATAGAAATGTTCCATCCACAAAAAAAAATAATTGCCAAGACCTGTCTAAAAAATAAATTTTTTTCACTTTTTTTCCAATAAGATAAAAGAAGACAAACATACCTGCCGTAATTCAAGGGAAATTTATACCTGTTACGATGAGCATAGTTGACTCACCTGGTTTTTATTTTAAAACAGAGTACGCAATATATTGTAATGATATCGAACATAGTCAATTTTATTTTTATTTTAATTAAAGTATATATTTTTTTATTATTATTATTTTTATCTCAGGGGTGCTTCAAATTATAAATATTAATACTTTATTATTTTGGTTTAATTTTTTTATGTAATCTTTTAATTTTATTTCAACTTTATTTTTATTTTTATTTTAAGTTTATTATAATAGTAAAAAAAATTAAAAATATGACTTGACCTGTTTTTATACCCTGTATTTCCAGATAAACAAACAAATTTTCAAGACCATATAATTACAAGATTTATTTTTAGACAAATTATCTAAATTTCAAATTACCAACAATTCCCGCTATTTACATTTCTGGGGATTATAAAGAACTATATCACTAAATCTACCCTACTACATTCACTCTTCATTCACTCTCACTAAACCACAGAATAACCACTATTACAGAAATGAAGGCTTGCGTCGGCACGTTTGATGTCGGGGTGGCCAAAATTTAAAGTGACACTCGCTGACAGTTGACGTTCTTGCCGGTTGTTACACTGGTAAAAATTACCAAGATTCTTATAAATTCGGATAATACACTGAGAAAAGGATTTAAATATATGTAACAAACTTTTTTAGCAACATCCACTATTTCTTCTCTGAATTGAAGGTTAGTGATATAATTAGAAAAAATAAGGCTTCACAATAATTTATTTTGAAGTAAATTGTACTGATCGCTATATTAAAAAAGAGTTTTTACTTGAGGAACCAGACCGAATGCCCGTTGTACTTAATTCATCAGTTTTTTAGATACCATTAACTCTTTAACAGAGGGATTCTATTACAAATTATTGATGTATTAATTAATTGTGTACTTTCCTGGAAAACACCTTCAACTATGATAGTTGGATCTAGAAAAATAGATTAAACTGATAATAACTGGCATTAAAAATGCAAATACTTCCGAACTGTCATTTTGAAAGCCTTTTATGTGTTTTAGAACCTTATCATATGTCAATAATACCATAAACAATCCTTGTATTAAGACTTTCGCCATACTCTCTTATAATAATTTGACAACTCGGTGGATAAATCTGTGATTTCTTACAATCCCATTTTTGTAAACAAAATTAATCTAGTAGTCGTTGGTAGAAAAGCATCACCAATAATTGGCGTATCGATTTATTACACTGTTTTACACTAGCACTAGCTCAAATGGCTTTTCTTTCTTTCGAGTCTTCTGTGCAGAGTTGTCCAGTAATTGCAGCACTTCATTAACGTGGGAGTGGAGTCGACCCTCATGTTTTGCAGTAACCTCTTTTTCTTATTTGTCTGTATGAAGATAATCGTTTAGGTAGAGCCAGGGTGCATCAATGACATCTTAGGACTTTATTTTGGAAAACTTATATTATGGCACATCCTCGCAGCTGTATTTAATAAATCCAGACTGGACTTAAGATTTGTTTATAAATCATATGAATTTGTTGTATACATAAATTTAGATGCATAATTATTAGAACTTTGAATTGAATTGAGATTTGAAGAAAAGTTTTGTAGGAAAAAGGTTGTTATAAATAAAACACGTACCCATACTGACTATTAATTTTAATAAACCAAAATACGAAAAACACATATTACAAAAATTAGATAAAAAAAATCATAAATTATAAATGACTGATCCTGGCACATCAAAACAACACTCGTGACATGACAGTTTTGTCGGTTATAAAATGGCGGCCCTGATCATGCGCAAAAAATTTTGGACCCCAAAAATTGACGTGCCTTCGCTTCTGTAAAAGTATTCTGTGACTAAACTATATACTAAATAATACTACAAAAAAAAAATAATAACTACTGCCAATGTCTTTCCTCGCACAATTATTAATTGATCGAATCGAAAATTAGTTCATATGTTACTCACTGTTGTAATTGTAATAATCTATTTCCAAAAGTATTTTAATT
>OV651816.1:8286490-8366490 GCA_927349885.1 Psylliodes chrysocephalus
AACCGACAATTCCGGAAGCAGAAGCGGATGATTAAAACGCACCTGATATTAGAGAGTTATTGCAAGTTCACTTAAGGTCAGTCACTATTAGTGCCGCTCTTATTTTGACATCTGAGCATGCGCAGATCACTAACTTTAATGAAGATTGTGCCTGTCCTTCACATACTTTGATTTATTTTCTTTTACTATACGGAGAATGGTCGCACTGCGCAGCTTTCTGAGTGCCTTTTAAAAGGAGATAGAAAACTCCGCCATTTTGAACCCTTATTACGTGTTGCCTACATCTTGGCGCAATATTTTTAATAGGTGCGTTTTAATCATCCGCTTCTGCTTCGGTATTGTCGGTTTTCTTGTTTTAATCTGACAGGTTAAAACGACTAAACCGACAATTCCGGAAGCAGAAGCGGCCCATACAACACACACCAAATCCCAAAGATATCCACAGAATATCTTTTGTGGATATCCAATATATCCACAGGATATCAGAAATATTTCGTGGATCTAATATGGATATCCAAATGTCCGTCTATATCCAGAATATAGAAGATATCCTATGGATATTCAGCAAAATATCTAATTAGTATCTTCCAGACAATACAAGAAATCCCAGAGATATCCACAGAATATATTTTGTGGATATCCAACCAAATGTCCGTCTATATCCCAGGATATATAATTCAGATATTCAGCAAAATATTTTATAGGTATCTTTAGTATTCTTTAGTAGACTCTTCAGCAATAAATGGAAATTCTCGACTCCAGTCTCTAATAGAGTTAATGCGAAAAAAATGTCGATCAACTCAATTATGGCGGGTTGAGCATGAGTAGATACGAAAGTGGTATCCCCATCTATACTTAGGAAGCAAAATCAAAAATTACATCTAGTAGATATCCACGATGGTTTGCGTCCGCGCTAAGACTTTGATATATGTGGATGTCCATGGGATATTGAATATACCTTCAAAAAATTAATTTTAAATATCTGAACGGTACTATTAGCCACAATGGCGGGCACAATGGCGAAATTTTTTAATAATTTGCTATATAATTACTATTATTTATGGACATTTGCATGTCTATAAATTACATTTTATGGATATAAAATAGATATCCACCATGGACTGGACATTCAGTGGATATTGGGATGTTCATTAGATATCCAAAGGATTTGGTGTGCTGTCTGGGGGATGATTAAAACGCACCTGATATTTTGCTTGCTGCTGTCAGTGTCAGTGAATATTATTTTTAAAGTCACAGTTTATTGCTAAAGAATCAGTTAGCTCACTCGGACCAGTTGAAAAGTTCCAAAATAACATCCACCTCCAGGGATACAAATTCAGGATACGCAGAAGACTGCTGTTTTATTATAGGCGGTTGTCATATATTGTATTATCCGAGTTGCACAGTGTATAAACTGAAACAATGGCGCGGCCATTTTGATCCCTGTGACACAGTTTACAGCTAAAGAATCAGATCGCTCACTCTGCGTCGGCACTTTTGATCTCAATGGTTCAGTTTATACACTGTGCAACTCGGATAATACAATATATGACATCCGCCTATAATAAAACAGCAGTCTTCTGCGTATCCTGAATTTGTATCCCTGGAGTGGATGTTATTGTGGAACTTTCAACTGCTCCGAGTGAGCTAATTGATTCTTTAGCAATAAACTGTGACTTCAAAAATAATATTCACTGACACTGACAGCAGCAAGCAAAATATCAGGTGCGTTTTAATCATCCGCTTCTGCTTTCGGAATTGTCGGTTTAGTCGTTTTAACCTGTCAGATTAAAACAAGAAAACCGACAATTCCGAAGCTGAAGCGGATGATTAAAACGCACCTATTAAAAATATTGCGCCAAGATGTAGGCAACACGTAATAAGGGTTCAAAATGGCGGAGTTTTCTATCTCCTTTTAAAAGGCACTCAGAAAGCTGCGCAGTGCGACCATTCTCCGTGTAGTAAAAGAAAATCAAAGTATGTGGTGAATATTATTTTTGGAGTCACAGTTTATTGCTAAAGAATCAGTTAGCTCACTCGGACCAGTTGAAAGTTCCAAAATAACATCCACTCCAGGGATCATCATCATCATCATCATCATCTGAATTAGGGCGTGGTTCAAAGCCCACTTGTACTGAAGCTCTAGGCTTATTGTACCCCTCACAGTTTCTATCCCATCAGATTGATTTTCTTGATGAATTCAAGAATATGTCTGATGGGCGCTTTTCGCGATTTCTTCAGGTTCCGGATATTGTACCCCCGAAGTACCATTCCCGTTCCCATTTAAGGTTCCGGCAGTGGCATAGTATGTGAATAGGAGTTTCGTCTTCCAGGTAAACAAATTCAGGATACGCAGAAGACTGCTGATTTATTATAGGCGGTTGTCATATATTGTATTATCCGAGTTGCGCAGTGTATAAACTGGAACATTAAAATCAAAAGTGTCGACGCAGAGTGAGCGATCTGATTCCTTTAGCTTTAAACTGTGGCATAGGAATCAAAATGGCCACGCCCTATGTTGGGCGTATCCGACCTCTCTCTTGCACCGTATAGTAATCAAAGTATGTGCTTTGTAGGAATGGACTATTTTCAATGCGCATGCGTATGACCAGTGGCGGCTCTGGTAATTTAAAATGGGTGTTCACTTTTTCCAATAATTTTATCGCTGTTTTTTTTTTATTTGAGTTTGTATTAGGTGTAGTTATTATTATCAACATCATACTGTTTTCAAGCACTTCAACTATTAATAAATAATGTAATGTGAGCCATTTCATTATTCAGTCATGCTCTAATACTCCAAGTCCCTCTCTGTATTATTTGGCCTCTGAGGCTTAACTTGACCGATTATTATACATAATTAAACCCCTTAAGACCAAACCTATGTGACGACTATGGTGGAGACACTTTCGCGAACATTCCAGAGTCAACGAGATACTATTTCTAGTCTAAATATAACGTGATAACGTTTCTGGTACATATTGGTAATTTTGGTGGAGGAGCATTCTAGACCACCAATTTGTATATAAATATTGGTGGAGGACCAACAAAAGTTAGTTATTATATGGACGGTGAAGATAAATAGTAATTAGTAGATAGACAGTGGAGAATATAAATAGTGATCAGTTTAAAGACATTCGAAGTATATATAAATTAGAATAGTTGTGTTATAAAATATGCCACATATTCCTTAGACCAAAATAAGTCGTTTTAAGTAAAATTACCTTAGTACAAAGTTGCTTCGTTTGGGCTCCAGAGGGCCTTGAAGTTACAATTTTTAAATGGTTTTTCCCATATAAATTTAAAACGGCTTATGCGATTTTGCTGAAATTTGGTATATTGGTAGAGTTTTATGTGGCAAAAAAATGATATTAAAATTTTGTCCAATAATAATACATAGGCGTAGAACTTGATTTTTTAAATAATTGCACCTTTAGAATTCTACGCCAATGGAAGAAAAGGAGTTTGAGTATAAAATTTAGATTGCGAAACTCATTTACTTTAAAAAAGGTACTCCTGATAAGACTCGATTACTCTCATGGTTTTGACGAAATTTACATTTTAGTAATTTTAGAACATAAACAATAATTATTAAAATACAAACTTTGTCAAAACTATGAGAGTAAATCGAGTGTTATCAAGGGTACTTTTTTGTAGTAAATGAGTACCCAATCTAAATTTCATACTCAAACCCCTTTTTTGCCATTGCCGTAGAATTTTTAAAGGTGCAATTATTTAAAAAATCAAGTTCTACGCCTATGTATTATTATCGGACAAAATTTTTTTACGATGAAAAACATAAAAATGTACTTTTTTCATATCTTCTTCAACACCTCTAATCGAGATTTTTATCAAAAATACTCGATTCTTGCCATGTACGATTTTTTGAGGAATATTAATTATTTGCCTGCAATACGTATACAAAAACATTTATTGTTGGTTTCCATAGTTTCATCTAAATAAAAATATTGTCAAGTTTTAACACTTAATCTCTTGTTAACGATTGAAAGTGTTCTATCTAACTCAATAATTAAAAAAACAAATGCGTGGTTTATTAATATGGCTGTACAATATACCAATGCAGAATATATCGATATGTTACTGACATTAGGATTTTGTGAAGGAAATGCTCGAGAGAGTGTCAGAGTGTACTCTGAAAGGTTTCCAAATCGTCGTGTACCTAGCCACCCAACTTTTGCTGCTGTTGAGAGACGTCTTCGGGAGACCGGTTCCTTTGCTCCCAACACTGTTGATAATGGAAGAGAACGTTTTGTAAGGATTCCTGAAGTTGAAGAAGACATTTTAGAACGTGTTGAAGAAGATCCAGAATTAAGCACCAGACGAATTGGAAGGGAACTAGGAGTAAGTAAAGATGTCGTTCATAAAGTGCTTAGATTTGTTAATATGCAAAGAGAAAGAGATCCAATCTTTGTCAAGAAGGTTATCTTTACCGATGAAGCGGGTTTTACAAGAAGAGGTATAACTAATACCCATAATGAACATATTTATGCCGTTGAAAATCCGCATGCAATAAAGGTAAACCATTTTCAGCACGAATTCAAAATTAATGTGTGGGCTGGAATAATTGGTAATTTCATTGTTGGTCCTGTCATACTTCCACGAAGATTAACTGGAGAAAATTATTTCGATTTTCTACAAAATACGTTGCCAGAATTGTTAGAAGATTTACCTCTCCAACTTCGGAGAGATATGTGGTTTATGCAAGATGGAGCTCCACCACATTTTTCTTTAAACGTTAGAAACCAGTTGAATGAACAGTATCCACACAAATGGATAGGCAGAGGTAATGACGCACCTGTAAACTGGCCACCACGTTCCCCAGACCTAACACCGATGGATTACTTTTTATAGAGACATCTGAAATCCACAGTTTACAGGGAACCTGTAGAAAATGAGGAACAACTCTGGCAACGTATTCAAGGTGCAATAAACAATCTTAGAAGTGATGAAGAAGTTATGGAAAGGATACATTTTAATTTTCTTCGACGTATAAATCTTTGTATGCGTGAAAATGGTGAACATTTTGAACAATTTTTGTAAAATCTCTATTTTGATTATGTTGTAAATAAATATTTTTGTGAAACCTATACACTCTAAATTATTAAAACAGAAATTTAGCGATAACCATGAGAGTAATCGAGTCTTATCAAGAGTATATTTTTTAAAGTAAATGAGTTGCGCAATCTAAATTTCATACTCAAACTCCTTTTCTTCCATTGGCGTAGTATTTTTAAAGGTGCAATTATTTAAAAAATCAAGTTCTACGCCTATGTATTATTATCGGACAAAATTTTAATACCATTTTTTTGCTACATAAAACTCTACCAATATACCAAATTTCAGCAAAATCGCATATGCCGTTTAAAATTTATATGGGAGAAACGATTTAAAAATTGTAACTTCAAGGCCCTCTGGAGCCCAAACGAAGCAACTTTGTACAAAGGTAATTTTACTTAAATCGACTTATTTTGGTCTAAGAAATATGTGTTATTTTTTTGTAAAGACCTTTTACAGACACCCTGTATAAGTGTCTAAATAAATTATTAATGAATAAACTGTTGTTTTAAAGTAAACAAACATCACAATAAATATTTTAGTTATTGTAATATTTGTTCTGTTTTTAATACGATGAAAACCATCTATAAACATTATTAGTCAACTGACTTTTCTTTCATAATTTGAGATTATTTTTAAAAATATATCAGTTTATGTAGAAAGCTTGACATTGATTTTTGTGTAAAAAATATTATTATAGGAATCTTTACCTACCATTTTTCAGTTTTTATTGTATATTTAATCATTTTCACAATTTATCACACATCAAATAAAATAATATTTTTTAAATACCTTTTATTGGCAAATAAAACAAGTGAACTTAAATGTTTTAAATGTTTATTTTATAAGATCAATCCCATCACAATACATAATATTACCCACTTTACCCCCCACTTTTATTCATTTTTTTTTCACATTCATTAGGCCTCATCTCCTTACAGAGATTGATTTTTACTAAAAATATCATGTGGAAATCGCTTTTCATTTTTGATTTATTTATTTTTTTTTAATTTCAACCCACTTTAAATCACCTATTTTAAATCAATTTTTTTTCTCAAAATCAAAATATTTCTTCTCCTTTTAGAGCTTGATGTTTGCTAAAAATTTCAAGTTATCATTTTTCGTTTTTCAGTTAGAATTTATTTTTAAATATTGTAATTTCTTCAGAAATTTTTTTTAATATGAGTGGGCTATATGTTCTTATAGAGCTTCATTTTTACTAAAAATCTGATGTGTCCAACACATGACTTTCCTATCTAGTTATTATAGGCTTTTTCCGGTTATTTTGTACAACCTATTGCAGCACCTCTATAAATGTTTAGAGGATAAACTAAGTATATACATTTTCCACATACATCTAACTCGAAACATTTTTCTATAGATATTCATTGAAAACGAAAATACTGAAAAATTTAAATTTAGCACTTTTCCTTCAATTTTTTCAATACGGTCCATTTTAGAAAAATCATATAAAAACAAAAATTATAGATATCGATATCACAAATAACTTTTATTTAAACAATTTTCCTAAACATTTGAATTTTATTATATTTTGTCAAATTTCTCGAATACGGACCATTTAAAAAAAAATTGTATAAACCAAAATTATAGATAATAATATTGTAAGTAATTTTTATCTGATCAATTTTCTTCTCCAAACATAAATAACATATATATTCCATAAAATATAAAATCGGCCTCCCATAAAGTACCCCCCTAAATGTTCCGCCTTTGTCCAAAATCTAATCATTTCACCTCAGGACGAAATAAAACTTAAGTTTAAAATTTAATGTTTTTTCCTTTATCCGTTTTTGAGTTTTTCCAAAATTCGAAATTTACACATTTTCTCAAATATCTCGAATACGGTCCATTTTAGAGAAATTAAATATGGGATAAAAATTATAGAGAATTATATTACAAACAAATTTTATTTATACAATTTTTATAAAAAAATATTTTTTTTACATTTTGTCAAATTTCTCGAATACGGACCATTTTAGGAAAATTTTGTAAAAAACAAAAATTATAGATAATAATATTATAAGTAACTTTTATTTAAAAAATTTTCTTCTCCAAACGTAAATAACGGATATATTTCATAAAATATAAAAATTACCACTCATAAAGTGACCCCAAATGTTCCGACTGTCTAAAATCAAATCAGTTCACCGCAGGCTGGAATAAAGCTTAAGTTTAAAATTTGGTGTTTTTCTTTGTATCGGTTCATGAGTTATGGTGGATACAAACACATACACACACACACAGCCACGCACGCACGCACTCACGCACTCACACACACACACACACACACACACACACACACACACACACACACACACACACAAACACACACACACACACACACACACACACACACACATACACACACACACACACATACACACACACACACACACACACACACACACACACACACATACACACACACATACACACACACACACACACATACACACACACATACACACACACACACACACACATCATCATCCCGAAAATAGTCAAAACGGATTCAGGGGGCCCCAAAACGTAAAAATCCGTCGAAAACTGGAGGTCGAAAAAAATCATGATTCCTATACTTTCCTTATCTGTATACAGATAGGAAAGTAAAAATATTATGTTGATATCGCTTTTCGTTTTTAATTTAGGATTTTTTTTTAATTTCGACCCATATTAACCCCCTTTTTTTAATCAGATTTGTTCAAAATCAATAGGCTGTGTCCCCTTATAAAGCTTAATTTTTGCTTAAAACTTTGAAGTTGATTTCATTTTTCGGTTTTGACTTATCATGCAGACAAAAATGTGACATCGGACAGATGAACAAAGTAAACCCACTCTTTACAGACTACTGTGTGAAGAGTAGAAAAAAAAATGTATAACGTAAAATAAACAGTTTAAAGAGGTCAACAAGAATATTCAACTCCTTTTGTCAAAGGAAACTAAAAGTTTGAAAGCAGCACATAATTGAAAATTTATAGAAATCTGTGAACTATAATAGTGAGATACACATTGTAAAATGTTATCACAATTAATTTTCCATATGACCCTTTCTATGTGTATTTCACAATTCCAAAGTATTCTTGCTCTGGCTATTGTCCTACCCTCATTGCTGAATTTTGCATAACCATGTTTACTAAAAAATAATGTGTTTTAATAAATAATAGAATAATAGTAATTTTGTGTAAATAGGTAACTCTGCTTGAACTGTATTTTCAAATTATTGTTTAATTGTAGATAGTATATTAATGTTTTGATATGTACTCATAGGATTGATTACCCAGAGCATGTGGGATGTGACTTGAAATGCCTGTCATAATCAAAATTAATGGTTTGATACTTATTGCAGTTTTCGAGACATACTTTATTACCAACTGTAAACTAATTTACCAACAGCCTTATTTTTATTTAATATTGATTTTCTAATTTAAAGGGATTTTTCCCCTTATAGAGCTTGATTTTTGCTAAAAATTTCAAGTTGATATTATTTTTCGTTTTCGAGTTAAGAGTTTTTAAATATTTTAACCCGTCTTTACCTCTTATTTTCATTCAGATTTTTTCAGAATCAATAAGCTTCATCCTCTTGTAAAGCTTGATTTTTCTTTAAGATTTCAATTTGATAAGTATCGTTTTTTGTTTCTGAGTTAGAATTTTTTCAATATTTCAACCTCCGTTATGCCCCAATTTTTACTTTGATTTTTTTTTTTTTAGAATCAATAGGCTTCATTCCCTTGTAGAGCTTGGTTTTTAATTAATATTTTATGTTGATATCGCCTTTCATTTTTGATTTTTATCATCCCTTAAACTCCCCATTTTTAATTAGATTTTTTCAAAATCAATAGGCTTCATTCCCTTGTAGAGCTTGGTTTTTAATTAATATTTTATGTTGATATCGCCTTTCATTTTTGATTTTTATCACCCCTTAAACTCCCCATTTTTAATCAGATTTTTTCAAAATCAATAGGCTTCATCTTCTTATAGAGCTTGATTTTAACTAAAAATTTCATATTGATATCGCTTTTCGTTTTTGATTTATGATTTTTTTTTTAATTTTAGCCACCCTTAACTCCCACATATTTAATCAGATTTTTTCACAATCAAAGGGTTTTTTTCTCTTATAGAGCTTGATTTTTACAAAAAAATTCAAGTTGATATCATTTTTTTGTTTTGAGTTTTTAAATTATTTCAATCAGCTTAACCACTTATTTTCATTCAGATTTTTTATAAAATCAATTGGCTTCATCCCCTCATAAAGATTGATTTTTCCTGAAGATCTCAATTTGTTATCGTTTTTTGTTTCTGCGTTAGATTTTTTTTTAATTATTTCAACCCCCCTTAACCCCCATTTTAATTCAGATTTTTTAAAATCAATAGGTTTCATCTTCTTATAGAGCTTGATTTTTACTTAAAATTTAATGTTGATATCGCTTTTCGTATTTGATTAACGTTTTTTTTTTTTTTTTTTTAATTAAAGTTGGAGCTCGATAGTCAAGGAGCTTGTTGCTGCAAAATTTAATAGTTTTGCGATAGTCCAGGAGAAATTGTATATTTTTAAAAATGGTAAGCAACTGTATCACCTGTGACAGTACTGTTGTAGACTGAAAAATTTATAAATTGCGACAGTTGTCATTCGACAATGCACTTATCAGATAGTTGCACTGGTCTTACAGCTTCTGAGTTACGAGCCATAGTTATTCAGAAAAGGACCTTAGTTTACTTTTGCCCAGATTGTCGCACAGCCTTTAAGAGTGTCCCAGCTCTTCTGAAGCAAATGGCAATACTAAGAAAAGAGATCACTTATCTTAAAAAAGAAATAGATCAGCTACCAGTTTTATCTAAAGCAACTGACGACGTAACATCGGAGCTAGAAGCCCTTAAGGCTAAGGTGGAAAACCAAAACCGACAAGCAACTGCCAATTCGGCCCTAACCACAAACAATGATTATCCGGCCCTAACCACAAGCAATCAAGATATCATGTCCGAGTTATACGAACGTGAAAAACGATCCCATAACGTGTTATGTTCTTCAACCTAGCAGACAGCGACAACGATCATGTAGAAGTACAAAAATTAATTAGTAAGGCAACTTAAGAACCCATTACAATCAAAAACCTAGCACGAGTTGGTAAAGCTAACAAAAATGGTTTTTGATCTTTAAAAGTGCAGCTATCTAGCAAAGTTGAAGTCACAAACGTCCTGAATGGTAGAGCCAACCTAAAAACAACCAAAGTGTTCGTCAATGCAGATCTAACCAAAAAACAACAAGGAGCTAAAAAATCTGCCCAACATGAATTACAAACTAAACGATCTAATGGGGAAGAAGTGCACATAAGATATGTAAATGGAAATCCTACAGTGATAAAAAAAAACTAGTTAATCCTTATAGAGATACTTCAAGTCGCCACACATCTAATTTTAGCCACCCTTACCCACATTGTAAATCAGATTTTTTTCAAAATTAAAGGGCTTCTTTCTCTTATAGAGCTTGAGTTTTGCAAAAAAATTCAAGTTGATATAATTTTTTTGGATTTAAGTTAGGATTTTTTAAACTATTTCAACCCCGCTTTTTTTTATTCAGATTTTTTTTAAATCAAAGGACTTCTTGTTTCTCAGTTAGAATTTTTTTAAATATTTCTACCCTCCTTAACCCCCCATTTTTATTTAGATTTTTGCAAAATTAATAGGCTTCGTCCCCTTATAGAACTTGATTTTTCCTGAAATTTTTCCTTTTTGACTTATCGTGCGGACAAAAACGTGAAATCGGACGTACAGACGGACGAACAGAAGCGATTTTATAATACTTTTCGCAGACTACTGTGTGAAGAGTATACTTTAAAATTTCACGTTCTCGTATAGGATGTCGGCCAACGAATACCTTCTAATAGCCCTTGGTACAAGTGCGTGTAAAAACTACAGAGAGCCAACACTAGAGAAAGCAGTAAGAAACAAAACTAGCGATGCCATCCTAAAACAACGTTACAACGCGATCGCGTCATATAAATTGCAATGCTGGATTTGTTTCTTTCTTACTTGCTATTCGCGATTCAAATTAATTTTCGCGCGTCTGTCATTTGTCACGTATAAGTAGGATGTTTGTTTATTTACGTGTTGTGGGATTTTGTATTTGTGATTTTTTAACTGTTTTTAGATAATATTCTTATTATAATAGTGTTTTTGAGTTTCATTTAGTGTTAATTTAAGTTTAGTTTTCGTGCTTTCGTTATAAATGTAATTTTTCATGTGTAGTACGAACTAATTTGTTGGAAATATTGACCTATTGGTTGCTACAAGAACATCTAGAAATATGTATTTACTAAACCCAGGACATGTTTTATTATGTGGTTTAAAGGACATATCAGGTACCAAACGTTTATTATTGATGAACTTTTTTAAAAATCTTACTATCCTTATTCTTATATCATGAAGTGAATTGTGTAGTACTTTGTATACATGTAAATAATAATAATAATAATAATAATAATAATAATAATAATAATAATAATAATAATAATAATAATAATAATAATAATAATAATAATAATAATAATAATAATAATAATAATAATAATACTCTCCCTAATGGTAATAAAACCGTCACAACTCATATTGGAGTTTGATTCTAAACAACGTTTTGCAAAATTTCAATATTGTGAATTTGTAGATACCCATTTATCGTAAGAAACAGAATTTTATGACTTGCACTTGAAAAATAATGAATACTCCAGTTTTGATTTTGACAATAACACCATACAAATTGCAATTTGCTGGAGGCTTTTTCGCAGATTTCATTTTTAATTTAAATACTATCACATACTATAAGAAATAAACAAATTTAAAGCTAAAAAGTAACAAAAAACTCTAATTGTAATTGATACAAATTAAAATGTAAACAATGAACACGAACGCCAATGTTGCCAAATGATGAACTGATTTTGTCTCTGACTGATTTTAAAACTAAAATTAATAAATGAACTGATATTTAAAAAAAAAATCAATATAATAAATCGATTTTATAAAAAAATCCTTAAATAAATCGTATGATTACATATTACTAGACACAAATTTTGATTCTTAAATAAAAGGTCTTATCCATTTCTTCAAAAACTAAAATCCGACGACGTAACGAAATTTTGCTGCTTCTGGCAACACTGAACGTCATCCTACTTATAGGGACCTTTTACTAATTTCCTCCAGAGGGCGTATCACTTAGCTTGAATCGCGAATAGTGCCGACTCTCTGTAGTTTTCACACGCACTTGTGGCGTGGGATATTAGAATGTAGAACCAGGGGACCGAGCGTCTTCGACACTTTAAATTTTGAAAGTTACACAAGATGGATTCATAGGATGCTTAATCCAGGTGTTCCGGAAGTTAATTCGTCGAGAAATTTATGTTGATTGCGTATTGATTGAAAAGTGTGTTGATAAACAACGGTAATTTGACAGACAGACATTTGTAATCTTTGACATTTAGGCGATTTCGTTTATTTAAATTTTCAACCGAATTCTATATCTTGGGAACCACAAAAGGAGATACCATGATTTTGGTGTCATTTTGCTTCTCTAAATGTCCCTAGCTTATATCTGAGTACGATAAGGTTTTGGCTTTCTCTAACCCGAGATTGCGGCACGGACAGATATATATTGGTACTTTAATATAGTAGGATTCGTTGGCCGATACCGTATATGCATATCAGATCTGTTAAAACCTTCACTCGTGCAAGTACTGAATATTTTAAATGACAATAAAACCATTACAATAACCAATCTATTGGTGTTTAAATCTTTATAGAACTTAAAGTGTCTCTTTAGACACAGATAAATCGAAGTGTCTAGTTCCAAAGTGTATACATTCTCCAGGAAAATTCTTTTGATTGAATATCTATTTAAAAAAATGTGAATTTTGTATTGAGATATCTATTAATATTTTATGCAGATGTATTTGTGGAAAAGGTTCCCTTTGGAAATAAAATATTGCTTTTTAATTTTTATTTAGACTTAACTAACAAACATACTTTACACTAAGCTAACTTTAGAGTAGATTAGTTTTGAAAGGAGTTGGACATTATTTGTCCTTGTCCACCGCGACCTTTTCAGATCCATTATAGAACTCCGTTATTTAGAGTATGTCGTCTAGCTTGGTCTTATTTATTAGACTTAGTAACTTTGACAGTGCCTCCCGTATGTAATTCCATTCGTCTGGCTATTCTTTGCCTAGTGTTAGAAACCTTAATATAGTCAGGCATTTACACTGGCACACGACAGGGATTGATGACTACTCTTCTTCTTCACAGAACCTGCACAATGTTGCTTTTTCTGCTGGATCGATGACACTCATGTGCGTTCATAAGCGACAGCAGTGTCAGGTAAGAAGGCCTACTGTTTTCTTAATGATTTGTCGTTTTTGACCTAGAAGTTCTTTCGTGACGGTTCTTTAATAGATTCTTTGGCCTGTCTCGAATTTGGATAGTTGTTCCACTATTCCTGAGACGCATTTTGTATCCATTAATTGATGGATGTCTTGCACAATGCCTAAGCAACTCCTTACATGTCATGGCCCTATCTGAGCCTTCTCGAACTAGTTCGTCGGTCTTTTTGTTATAATAATAATAATATAATAAAGTGCTTTATTAATAAAAAACCATTGAAAAGAAATATATTTAAACAAATATTAAAATAAAACCAAAAATGCCTATAAGTGCCTAGACACTTGTTTCGGTTAAAATACAAAATATATAAATAGTATGATATAAATCTTACAATTTACAACTACATCTAATAATTACACTCACCGACTTAAAATTCGATCCATTCAAAATGATGATTTATTTAAAAATGCTCTAACTTTCAAATACGGAGGCTGATTTATTTAAATTTTTTAGCTACTTTAAGATAAAATACTGTAGTTTAAAGATCATTATTTGGACATCTATAAGTAATTTAGTACTCGCCGCATATACAGGGGAGAAGAGAAAACAATTTTTTCCTCTACTTTTGACACACCCTGTAGGTTAATTCTGCTAGTAGATCTGCACACAATTAACTTTATCAAGAAGACTGATTTGTTTCCAAACACTTTGTTTTTTATTTACCCCAATATCTTAATTTGTTTGTGAAATGTGACGGTTTAAAGAAAATGCTACATTTTAGAAACGGTCATAATTTAAATGACGGTAGAGAATAAACTACAAAATAAGTAGAGTGCTGGGGCCAACTCACAATATAACAACTGTCAAATATTCGTTACTTGGCAATTGCAGTTTAATTATCGGAATAACGAATATTCATTATCAGCACAACATCATGGTTTTAACGCCTACTGATGCAGCACGAGCAGTTGGTACAAGACGATAGGTCTCAGTATTATACTTCTAAAATATTGGGTGTTACAAGGTGAAGCGTCCAGAGAGCTGTACAACGTTTCAATGAAACTGGTAGTTTTTCGAGACGAAGAGGATCTGGCAGACGACGTTCTATAAATGTTCGAGATGATCGTTTTGTAACATTAAATGTTTTGCGAGAAAGAAATACTACTGTTGTCATGGCTCGAAATCGTTTAGAAGAAGTACGTCAAGTAGCTGTTAACGAAATAACGATTCAAAGGCGATTACGAGAACATGGATTACGCTCCAGAAGACCTGCATTTTTTCCGGAGTTACTTAGGAATCACAGAACAGCACGTCTTCGATTTGCCAGGGAGCATCAACATTGGAGTGTCGATGACTGGAGTAAGATTTTATTTTCTGACAAGTCAAGGTTTTTTACGTTCTCCTGATGGCCGTGAAAGAATATACCAAAAAAGAGGCGAAAGGTTTGACCAAGCAAATTTTTCCACAAGACTCAGTTATGGAGGAGGATCGGTAATGGTTTGGGGCGGCATAAGCATGGAAGCTCGTACTGATTTAGTCATTGTTGGCGGCGGAGCAATGACAGCTAACCGATATATTCGTGAAGTGCTAGATCCACATGTAATTCCATTTGCACCGTTTATAGGAAACGAATTCATGTTTATGCATGACAACGCTCGACCACATATTGCGAGGATTGTATCTCAATATTTGGACGAAACAGAAATTCAAAGGATGAACTGGCAATCACGTAGCCCAGACCTCAATCCAATTGAGCACGTCTGGGACATGAGTTCATAACCTAGCTCCTTCTCGAAGTAATTTAAATTTTTTGAGAGATGCTTTGGTCCAAGAATGGGATCCGATTGACCAGATGGAGATTCGACATCTAATATAGGGTATGCCACGACGCATTGAGGCAGGTATTCGCACTCGTGGGGGAAATACTCGTTATTAATTTGTAATAATTATTAGTTTATTTGTTGTTTGATTTGTTTATAAAATTATGTATTACTCCGCTAAAACTGAATAAAAAAATTAAGAATGTTGCATTTTCTTTAAACCGTCACATTTCACAAACAAATTAAGATATCGGAGTAAATATAAAAACAAAATGTTGAAAACAAATCAGTCTTCTTGATAAAGTTAATTGTGTGCAGATCTACTAGCAGAATTAACCTATAGGGTGTGTCAAAAGTAGAGGAAAAAAATTGTTTTCTTTCCCCCCCTGTATATCCGGCGAGTACTAAATTACTTTTAGATTGTCGAATAATAATCTTAAAACTACAGTATTTTATCTAAAAGTTGCTAAAAACTTCAAATAAATCAGCCTCCGCATTTGAAAGTTAGAGTATTTTTAAATAAATCATTATTTTCAATGGATCGAATTTTAAGTCGGTGAGTGTATTTAAAAAAATCTGATGTGTCCAACACATGACTTTCCTATCTAGTTATTATAGGCTTTTTCCGGTTATTTTGTACAACCTATTGCAGCATCTCTATAAATGTTTAGAGGATAAACTAAATATATACATTGTCTACATACATCTACCTCGAAATATTTTTCTATAGATATTCATTGAAAACGAAAATACTGAAAAATTTAAATTTAGCACTTTTCCATTACGGTCCATTTTAGAAAAATTATGTATAAACAAAAATTATAGAGATCGATATCGCAAACAACTTTTAGTTTAACAATTTTCATAAAAATCAGAATTTTGCACATTTTGTCAAATTTCTCGAATACGGACCATTTCAGGAAATTTTGACATAAAACAAAAATTATAGATAATAATATTAGAAGTAACTTTTATTTGAACAATTTTCTTCTCCAAACATAAATAACAGATATATTTCATAAAATATAAAAACGGCCTCCCATAAAGTACCCCCCAGATGTTCCAACTTTATCATTTCACGTCAGGCCGAAATAAACCTTAAGTTTAAAATTTAATATTTTTTCTTTACCCGTTTTTGAGTTTTCTTCAAAATTCGAAATTTACATATTTTCTCAAATATCTCGAATACGGTCTATTTTAGAGAAATTATGTATAGAATAAAAATTATAGAGAATTATATTACAAACAAATTTTATTTGAACAATTTTTATAAAAAAATATTTTTTTTACATTTTGTCAAATTTCTTAAAACAAAAAAACATATCAAGAAAATTCTCGTTATTTATAACAAATAACTAAAAAAATATATTGTTTTATAGGTACACACATTTTAACATTTTTTAGTATAAAAACAAAATGGCAAAAAAAACTTATTTATTATGGTCCTTATTAAAACATTCCACAAGGGACATAATATGTCTCGATCTGCTGCTCATTGTCACTTTATGAAAAAACAAAATAGAAAAAACTTGTGACGAAAAACCACTGTCAAGTGTCTACTACGCTAATTTATGCAATACTGAGCTTAGCAAGACATTTGGCGCGCGATCCGCTTCGGTAAACAGACCTGTTACGACGTGCCCGCTGAGATATTTGTGTCCGCTGAGATATTTGTGTCCGCTATTGTGTCCGCTGTGGTGTGGTAAAATCGGAAAAATTTTGTTCGCCCTGGCGTGATGCGAGGGAAAAATGCATTTTTAGGGATGGCGCCAGAGCGGACACCGGTGTCCGCTGAGTCGCTCTTATGGGTGGCGTGCTGGGAAGTTTTATGAAAATTGGCTTGGCGGTGAATGTGTTAATAGAATTTTGAAGAGCATTAGTTATCCAAGGACATTTGTTGCATCTTCTGGATTATGAATAGTATATATCGAGTCCCAACATATTTTATGAAATTTGCTATGTATTTTTTTGTATTAATAAAATTTTTATATCTGCCTAAATTTTGTTTTTTAGTGGGTTGATTTAGTACTATTTGCATTATTGTCGTGTAATGATCTGTTATTTTTGATTTTATAACTATCGGTATAATATTATCAATGTTGCTAATCTTAGTTTTGAGAAAAATGTGATCTAAACATGATCTGCTACAATCAGTAACTCTAGTTGGTTCAGTGTGATTGTAGCAATGTAACTATATTCGCTAAGTATGTTTAGATAGTCAGCAGTATGTTTTTCATTTGGTTGTGAAAAGTAAATGTTAATGTCTCCTGCAAATATACTATAATCTTCCTCTTCTGTATCGTATTTTTTAAAAATTCATACAAACTGTTATTAAATGCTTTTATGTCTGAATTTGGCGACCTGTAAAGCGTTGTAACTTTAAATGAATTTCCATTATTTAATATAATTTTAATTTGTAGTACATTTATGTTATTATAAATAGGTAGTATTTCATATTTATATTTTAGTGATGACCGTACATAAACAACAGCTCCATCATCTGGTTAAAATAGCTTTCGTTATAAAGAATGTCATATCCAGGAATATTATTAAAAACATTTTTATCATATATTTCTCTGGTTTGAGTCAATATTATACACTGTATATCAGAATTAAGGTTTTGTAACAATCAAAAACTCATCCAAATTCTTATTTATGCTGCGAATATTCATTTGCAAAAGTTGAAATGTTTTATTACTGTTATTTACTTTAAGTATTTGTGAACATTCGTGAGTGTTATCTATACTATAACTCACCACTGTTGGAGCTTCAAAATCACGAATATACTGATCCATTTTAAAATAAATGTCAGTAAAAATATCTTAATAAATTATACAGTTATTAATAACCCTACAATAAGTAAACTGTATATTCATAAAAGTTAGTTAAATAAGACAAATAATAATCTACACTAAAACTAATAGTTAATAAGCTTAAAAAAACAAGATGCATATACAAATAATAAAAATAGATATTACAAAAAATAAGTTATTGTTGCCCTGATATCCCTCGTAGCCTGGCATCCAGACTAGGGTTATCTTATTTTTACTACTTAGCTCTACCAAATCTTCTAGGCAGTCTTTCACCAGTCGTGATTCGATTTCTGGTGAGAGAATTGCATTTAGTTCTGCTTGGATATGTGAGATGGCAATAGTTTTTCCTGACACGTGCTGATTTATTGTTTCTCTTGCACACTGTTCAGCCTAGAACACTGTGGTGTATTCTCTCGGACTCAGCGAAATCGTCGTTTTCGACTTAGGTCTAGAGATTCAAGCACTGATTACTTACTTGGTTTTTGAACCGTCTGTCTACTAGACGAGTTTAGCCTGTATTTTGAATTTGAAATTTTCTTTCAAATTTGTCTGTGGTTATAACTATACCAGTAGGTATTCCTAGGATCTTATCCTTTTTTACATGCTCATATGGTCAGCGCTATGTAGTTGGCATATTGGATTTTGTCTTGCACTATTTGTCTTGCAATATTACCTTCATTGTTGCGGTTGGTATAGTACGCATGACCCCAGTGGCACTCAGACAGGTGCAGTTTTGGTTACCCACACCACCCTGCCATAGATTATCATGGGTCTTACCACTCTTGTGTATAACCATATGATCATTTTGGGGCTTAGGCCATTGCGAATTTAAAGAATTTATCCATAAACATTCTTTCGGTTGCTTTTTCAGGAACCCCTCTGCTTCTCTCCTGAGGCTTCCCCCAAGGAGCCTTGAATTTTAACCAAACTCCCCTTTACGGTTCCATCACGATGGCTCTGCAAACTTATGATTTATGAGCTTATTGTGCTACCATTTGTATCCCATATTCTTTCCCACTAATTTAACTCTTACATTCCTCCACTTAAATGGGCTCTCAGCCTAAGAGGTTATTTACGCATCTTAACGTTGACCAGCTTTAC
This sequence comes from Psylliodes chrysocephalus, assembly GCA_927349885.1. Lineage (NCBI taxonomy): Eukaryota > Metazoa > Arthropoda > Insecta > Coleoptera > Chrysomelidae > Psylliodes > Psylliodes chrysocephalus. The sequence goes on from OV651816.1 coordinate 8,305,683, forward strand.
TCCGATTAACTTAAGGCTGTGTTTCCCGACAAATGGCGGCAAAATAAGACATGTAAAAAACTCTCCTTTCGTGCAAGTGTAACATTTTAAAAGTCTAATCACAAAATGTTATTTTAAATGTGTGCCATCCGGTATAATTTAATTATCGCCAACACACAATATTCTAAAGAAAGGGAAATTTCTTGAAGTGGGAGTAGCACTAACCAAACGATCTCAAATTAGATTTGTAAATTTCATTTTATTATTACCTTTCGATTGTATTGGTGGTTCATTGGCTGTTAAAGTGGTAAGCATAAAAAGTATAAAATATCTTTATTAAATATCTCAGTAGAAATATTATTCAAACCTTTTGTTAATTATTAGTTTTTTAATAGTAAAGTTAAATATATTTTTATGATTCATTCTGGTTGCTAGAACGGCACAATATGTATAGTCACTAGTTTTTATTATCTGATTGGTTCATTTAAAAAAAAAAGTAGATGTTTCAAATTTATATCGTACAGAACCACGTGAAAAACAAAATCTATTTTTGTCTAGCAAACGAATGGAATCAGCCATAAGCCATAACGTCATAAGCCATAAATCCATAAGCCACATAAGCTACAAAGCCATAACGTCATAAAGCCATAAAACCATAATTCATCCGCTGTAATCTGAACGTTGGTTCCCGAGGAGCAGAAATCTCAACTACCTATCTAGAAGTGGTTAGCTAACAAAGTAAAATGTGGTAATTACTAGTGACTAGAATTATTTATGTACGAATCACAATTTGATACCTGATAACTGTGAATAATTTGTTTTCGAAAAGGTTTCTTTTTTTTAAATAAAATCATTAATTTTTATAAGTATATATGTTGAATCTTATTTTTTAAAGGTCACAAAAAATTCTCTTTCATTCACTAAGTTCTGTGTAATTTTTATTAACTTCATTTTATTGATAAAGCTAGAATTTATAATTCTCACTAGCTTTTAAAAATAAAAAAGAGAATTATTGGTGCCCAACATTTCCTAGAAAGATTACTACCCTTAAAATTGTCTATTTGAAAAGCCGAATTCACGACAGAGAAAAGGATGTGCTCATTTTTTTTTTTTTTATTTTTAAAGGTAAGTAACGTTTGATATTAAATTTCATTGAGATAGTAAAAATCTCTATAAGTGTTTTGAAATTAACATTTATCAAAAAGGTAACAATCAATATTGCAAATTGGAGCCCAACGTGACAATGGAATATTACACAAGTTAATTTAAAAAATGTGTACTTTATCCAAGTTTTCAAAATATTTTATGATTCTTTATGGTATTAACTTTATGATGATACCATTTATATTGCTAAAAAGATTTGCGTAACAAGTTAAATAAAAATTTTATTCACACATACTTAGGGACATGCAAATCCGGTAATGTATTTAAATGTAATTCAAAAATGAAGAAGTAATATAAAAATTCTTGTATATCAATGAATTCTCCAAAATTTATTGTATACTACACTCTATCATTGTTGTAAATAAACACGTACTGTCTGTTCGCTATACTTACGCGGGTTTCGGATTAAAAATTTTATGAGTATTTCCAGGTAAGTACCCGAAAGTTTGACCTGTTCTTTGGGTTAAATGAAATGAAAAATAATGTACAACTTTTTAATTTAATAATAATCTAGTCTAATATGGCTATTATAAACCTAATATTAATTTTATATTACACTTCACACAGAAAATATGGTCTATGTATAATGAGGGTTATTTAGCTCAAACAAAATATTTTCTAACATAAAAATTTGTTCCATGTAGAGAATTTCAAATAAAAAATAAAAAAATTGAACTTGCCAACAAAAATGAAAATCAGTCATTATCATCCAAAATATCAAATCGTCATCATCATCACTGTCATCATCATTAATTGTTATTATGATTGGACTTATTTCGTTTATTTTATTTTCACGAGTCCACCAATCTTCTATTAGTTTCTCGCATTTTGATATACAGTTTCGCCACACTTCTGGAGTTGCAATTGAAAGTGCTTTTCGCCAAGTTTCTCGAACTGCGTCGTCACTATAACCATTAGGCCCAATATGGTTGTCATAATATTGTTTTGCTATTCCCCATATATATTCGATGGGATTAAACTGGCAATGATACGGTGGCAGGCGTAAAACCTGATGACCGTAACTTTCAATAATCTGATCTACAACAAAGGTTTTTGGTTTTGCGTGTATATTTGCCAAGCGTAATAATTCTGATTTTAATATATATTGAGGAAATGTTATATGTTCCTTTGTCAACCATTCTTTAATTTTATCAACATTCCAAGAATTCGTTGGACTTTTGTTTAATACTTCAGAATGGTAAGGTGCATTGTCTAAAATAATTACGCTGGGCTCACTTAAACCTGGGAGAAGTTTTTTATGCAACCATTTTATAAATATTTCTGTGTTCATATTATCGTGATAGTCACTGGATTTTGATTTAGATGAAAATATTAAATCAGCACCTTCTATAAAACCCGATTTATCTCCTGCATGTAAAATTATGTGTCGCTTCCCTTCTCCATCGGTATGTTTGATGGAATTTACGTTATCATCTTGCCATATTCTCTTGGTTGCACCCGTAGAAAATATCCATGTTTCGTCTAAATATATAAAATTCGCCCCTTCTTCTTTAAATTTAGAATATTTTCTTAGAAAGTTAATTCTCTTGTGCACGACAGAACTTCTTTCACAAGGGGCCTTTCTGTTATTCTCCTTTTGAAATTTGAAACCCAAGTTATGTATTACTTGCCATAGACTTGTTCTGCCAATGTCGTCAAATTTTCTATCTATTAATTCCGAGAGAATTGTATTTAAGGTCACACACATGTTCCTTGTTGGCCCTCATTCGATAAATGGTATCACGAATTTCAAATTTCTCTCCATCTGGAATATCTTCCATTTTCAATGATGGACGAGTTTTGGGGTGATCTTCTTTCGGCAGTTCACTATTGTGATTTTGTAATACTCCTCTTAATTTGGTTTCACTAATTCCTAGAGCATCGCATACACGTTGTTGTACAGACATTACCGATTTTAAAAATTTTCGAAATTTTGTTTTTCTACAAAATAATAAACTATACTATTTAGAAAAAAAATTATTTCTCTTATAATTTTATAAAAAATAACAGGGGAATATTTACATTTCTTGATCTATTAAACAAAACGATAAATTATCTCGACGAATGACACCATGTTCTAGTACGGAAGCTAGCTTTACATTTTTGTTGGTGGTTTCATGGGTTTCATATCAATTTTTTTTAATTGTAGTTTACACGTACATATACCTCTTAACACTTGTTTGCTTTATTAAAAAAAGTGTGTTGTTGTGATTTACGTCGAAATAAGTCAAAAACAACTTGAAACCCCATATAAAATCAAAAAGGAGAAACGGAAAAAAATTGAGCCTGTAAATGAACACAACTCAGAAACAAAAATAGCTATCTAATAATAAAAAAATAAAATTTGATTCTTGTGCAGCTTCATCTATATCATTAACTGTTCTTGGTTTTTTAATGGTTTTTCTTGGTGATGAAAATTCCGATATCTCACGGTTATCGATTCTTTTTTTCTCTCCAGAAATGCGGACGACAGTGTATTTAGATACTCCTGTGGCTGCAGCAACACGATCATTTACATTTTTAAATGGTATTGAAGGTGAATTAAAGTTTCCTTCTCTTCTCATAAACTCTATAACATTGGCTATTATTTCGCGAGATTGACTGTTAATCACGCGGCCTCTTAATTTGCTATTAAACTCCATACTTAGGTTCTATTAAACTGTAATGAGCAAAAAACATAAACGAAAATAAAAGAAATGTTTTAGCGAAATTTACATCTGACATTTACGTCTGAATGAAATAGTGAAATACTTGATTCGCAGAGTGTACTTTCATTGCGTAAATCCGTCGGGATGCCTGTCAGTAGTGTTTTCTCTGTCTAGCCGTCGAAAGCCTCTAGAAATTTGATGAACTGTAATTTGCATAATTTTGTTAATCCGAAACCCGCGTAAGTATAGCGAACAGACTGTAATAAACTCGTAGACCCACACGGAAGTTAAAAATTCTTGCAAATAATTGAAAATAGCAAGGAGAATAGCCATTTTTGTAGGAGAGTCGCTATCGCTGGAAAGTATTTAGGCCACAGTTATCCAAAGACTTTACTTTTGAATGTAAAAATACACCGTTTTTACTTTTGACAACTTTTTTTTTTTTACGACATTACATCAAAGTCAAAAACTAGCGAACAGTACATAAAAACAATATAACTAAGGCTTAAAGATTAACATGAAATCTCTAACACTTCCCCTTAATCATAAGCCATAAAAACTTTGAAGCCCCAGCCCGTTGACACATTTTAAATGTTTAGGTTTGGATAATCCTTTGGTAAATATATCAGCAACCATTTCATTGGATTGAATATATTTAACTTCTACCCATTTATTTTCAACTACTTCTCGAACAAAGTGATGTCTAACATCAATATGCTTCGTTCTATTGTGAAAAACAGGAATCTGCGATAATTTTAAAACACTTTGATTATCGCAATAGAGAAGAATCTGATGTTCAGTGCCAAGTAACTCTTTAACCAAACCTCTTAAGTGGATTGCCTCCTTGCAGGACTCACTTAAGGCCATGTACTCTGCCTCAGTTGATGAAAGAGCGACAGTAATCTGTTTCTTGCTTTCCCAAGATATTGGTCCATTTCCTAATTTAAAAACAAATCCTGTGTAAGAATGGCGATCTGTTTTTTGATTGGCCCAATCAGCATCTACAAAACCAGTGACTCTTGTCTTAGCATTTACTAAACTGTCTGGTTCATTAGGCTCAGCATCAATATCATCAGCTTCCGTGTAATAAGTTACATAATCATCAAAATTTTTCTTGTGTCTTTCTCTTACTGGATATCTTTTTTCTTGAACTGTTGTAATTTCTAACTCCCTTTCTTCTTCTCCTTCTTCTTCGGTTTGTTCCCCTTCGCAAAATAAGTTTCCAGTATTTTGGGTTAGATTTTCTTTTAAAATTACAGGTTCAGAAACGTTTTCATCTATGTAAATGGGTATACTAGGTACATTATGAGTTATACTCGGTATATCACCTTTTTCTTGGATTAACCCAAACTCATGTTCTAAAAACACAACATCTCTGGCCCTTGTGATTTTCTGTGGGTTGGCCAAATCATGAAAGCTATACCCTGATTCTTCATAACCAACGAAAATCATTCTTTTGCTTTTAGCATCTAACTTATTTCGCTTCTGATCTGGAATATTGACGTAACCAACACATCCAAAAACTCTCAGATGACTTAAATTTACTTTTTCACCTGTCAATTTTTCCTCAGGAGTTATGTTAGGAAGTGATTTATGTGGTGAACGATTTATAATGTAAACAGCTGTATTTGCAGCCTCAGCCCACATTCTTTTGTCACACTTTGCTTCCTGCATCATACACCTAACTTTTTCCATTACAGTTCTATTAACTCGTTCAGCAATCCCGTTTTGCTGGGGATTGTACGGTATAGTCAACTGATGCAAAATGCCATTATTCTTTAGGTATTCAGTCAAAGCATGATTGACAAACTCACCACCATTATCAGTCCTTAATTTTTTGATCTTCAAGTTCGTTTGGTTCTCAATCATTATTTTAAAATCTTTGAAAGTTGAACAAACCTGATCTTTTGTCTTTAAAAAATAGACAAATATTTTTCTAGTGCAGTCGTCTATCAGGGTAAACATATAATTTGTTCCACTCCAAGACGGCACAGGCATTGGCCCACAAAGATCTGCATGAATAAGTTCCAGTTTCTCTGATGCTCTTTTATTTCTATTTCTGAAAGGTTTCTTGGACATCTTTCCTTCGGCGCAGGATATACAGACATTACCATTATCATCGGAAAAAGAAATACCAATTGCCAAGCCATTTTTTAATAGTTTCATAGACTTTCTATTCAAGTGACATAGGCGCTTGTGCCACAACTCATGAGAATCAATATTTACATTATTTACAGCTAAACAGGGTTGACTAGGAATACTAGAAACATCGTCAGATATGTTCAATCGATAAATACCAGCTACATTCGATGCTTCAGCAAAAATTGTTCCTTCTATTTTACAATTTTCGGTTTTCATTATCCTACAAATATAGCATCTGTAATTGTTGTTATGCTATTCTCATTTTTCAGTTTTATTGGCACATTACCAACGCCTTCGCTAAATAATTTACAATTATTTGCAACAGTAACTTCAATATTATTCATTGTACAGTTGTTAAAATCAGAAAACCAATCTTTGCGGAAAGTCATATGGGCGGAAGCACCGGAATCAACAAACCACTCGCCGCTGGAGACTTTAACGCCAAATGCCGCTACTAGAGATTTTTGCTCATTTGATTTTTCTCCGTCTGGCTTAGTAACCGATGTCCTTTTCTTGGGACAATTGGGCCTTACATGTCCAACTTCACCACACCCCCAACATTTAATATTTCCTTGGTTCTTCTTTTTAGGCTTAAACTTGCTCACCATCGCAGATTCAGAATTATTTTGTTTATTGTCCCAATGAGTGTCTTGAAGCAACTTAGTTTTTACAAAATCACTCGTTATTTTAGCTCCTGAGTTCTCTATTGCCATAATCATAGGGTCATAATCAGAAGGTAGACCAGCTAACAGTGCAGCACCAAGAAACTCGTCTTCTACGGGCTTTTCCATACTAGCAAGAGCCATTTGAATAGACATAAACTCATTCACGTAAGTTTCCATAGACGTGAAATGTTCTAATCTCAATGAGCACATTGAACGAAGCAAACGAACTCGTCTATTTAAGCCTTTATCCTCAAAAGCTTTTTCTAAATTCCCCCACATGTCCTTAGCAGTTTTGCAACTCCTAATATGAGGATAACAACAAGGCATAACCATTAAACCTATTTTGGTTAAGGCTCTCTGGTCGCTTCTATTTCTTGTAGCCTCATCAGTTTTGTCATCAGGAGGATATCCATCAACAGCATTCCATACATTCAAATCTTTCAGGTACAACTCCATGCCATACTTCCAATCTTGATAATTCTCCCGTCCTACTAATTTGGTAATAGGAGGAAGGGACGACATATTTTCTAAATTAATTCCTTCTGGGCCCATAACCTGTAGGAGAGTCGCTATCGCTGGAAAGTATTTAGGCCACAGTTATCCAAAGACTTTACTTTTGAATGTAAAAATACACCGTTTTTACTTTTGACAACTTTTTTTTTTTTTACGACATTACATCAAAGTCAAAAACTAGCGAACAGTACATAAAAACAATATAACTAAGGCTTAAAGATTAACATGAAATCTCTAACAATTTTGTCACTAGATTTTAGTTCAGTACAATTGCCGCTAGCTGTTACCCGAAACTTTAGTAACTTTTTCTTTTAAAATAAAAAAATGGTCTGCTATTCATGTATTATCCAGTTAAACCAGCTGATCGGCGGCAAACGAAACACAAAACTATTAAATGATTTCTCGTCGTGATAGCGCAGCCTTTCATTATGGAACCAAGCCTAATTTTCTACACCAAACATAGATGATAGATCGACAGTTTTAATGGCTTATTTGAATTCAGTACTAGAAATTATCTCATTTGTCTCATTTTTGTTAGATTGTCCGAATGAATAACTCATTGTGGAATGTTTCCAGTCTGCTAAGTTAACATAAATATATTAACTTATTTATTCCTTACACATTTTTCCAGACCGTTGAATCACTAATATACATTAATGACCTTGTCTAGTTGATAATGATAACAGAACTATTATAGCAAAAAAAAACGAAATTTACCTATCTCATATTTACAGACGCATAACTAAAATATGTTTTAGTAATTTAAGATGATAACCAAATTATGTTAATAGTTTCGTTCCTATATATACCGTCTATCCTGGTGTTAACGTTTTATCATCCACACCAATCATACTCCTTTACACATTGCTTCCTAAGAAAAAGTGTCGAGTGCAATTTTTTTTTGCTTTTTTGAAAACTGTTCCTTAACACAAAAGATAAGGGTTGCTTGTTCGTAATGAATTGTATTTTGGTATCTATTTTGTTTCTATTGGTAATTGGGAGATACAATACGTTAGCCATAAAATGTTGTGCTACTAGTATGGATTATTACGTATTAAATGGTAATTGCTGGGATAATCCTGATGGGGAATCTAACCAAGTAAGTATTAATAGTTTTATAGGGTGTATTCAAGATATCAAAATTTCACTGGTTGAAACAAGAGTGGATATGAACAATCCACTTGAGTTGTACAGTATATTTTTTCTACGACCTACTAACGAAAATCTAAAATTAAAAATTATTTTATGAGATAAAATAACTAATTTAAAAATAATTCATTACTTTTAATAATTAATAAAATAAAATAAACAAAAAAAAATATTTAATATAATTTATCCCCATCCGAGATTTGAACTCGGAAGGTAAGTGTGCTGACCTTCCCACCACCTATGCACTTTATATTTTTGCTTTAATATTCATAATTAAATTGACTTCAAATAGTTTTATTTAAATTAACAAATTATTTAAAATTAAAGAAGAAATAAAAATAGAACTGCTATTATTTATCGATTTTAAAGCATAATTAATTTCAATAACTACAAAATATACTGAAACTTACTTTTACAGAATTTACACCAATTTAAAATTTTAAAAATAATAGCAGTGGCTGGCCAAAATATGAACTGTGATTGGTGGATTTCATTTTTTTGCAGTGTTCAGTTGAACGCAATAGCATATACTTTTTCGTTTTGTAGTCTGTGCGTAGATAAGCCAAACTCCATGTGGATATAGAAAAATTAATTTATATTCTGCTTAAAATTTCTTTAGGACCTTTTCAATTCATATTTCTCTTGATGTACAAAATGTTTAAAATTTAAAGATTTCTATCAAATATCAGTAGATTGGTTTACTCTATATATTTGTAGTCCACATACCAAATTATTAATTATACAAGGTGGCGCAAAATCAAGTACCCTATGGAATGTTGTCATGGTTTCATTTGTAGTTGATATCTGTTCGAGTTTTTCTGTCAGTTGCAAAGTAGATACTTGGGAAATTCATTATTAATCGATATACGCCTCAAGAACGTGCCGAAATCGTAAAATTTTTTTATCAAAATAATTCGTCGATTATCAGAATTTTTCCTGGACGCCTTATCTCGAAAAACTCCGATATTGCATATCCGTCAAGGTCTCCCGATTTAACTGTTCCAGACTGTTGGTTATGGGGTTACCTCAAAGATAGGGTATTTGTAAATAATCCTCGAACACTAGAAGCATTAAAAGACAACATCCGGGAAGAAATTGACAGAATACGCCCTGAAATGTTGGAGAAAATTATGAAAAATGCTTTAATGCATTATTGCATTAATGATGGGGTGGCCATTTGGTCGATATTGTTTTTAGTGTGTAACAAAACAAATTTTTAGAGTTTACATTACGAGTGTGGAAAGTGACATTTTTCACACGAGTGGGAAATATTGTCGCACGAGGCGTAAGCCGTGTGCGACTATCACACGAGTGTGGAAAATCACTTTTCACACAAGTGATGTACAATATTTTTCCTACGACCACAAAATAATTTCATCAAAAAATGTAAAACCAGATTATTATAATAATTAAAATGTATTTAAAAAAATAATCAACAATAATCGTATTTATTAAATTTTCATAATTTCTAAACAAATAAAAAAAAATAAAAAAAAAATAAAAAAAAAATAAAAAAAAAATTCTGGCACAGCCAGGATTCGATCGCGGTCGTTGGACGGTCTCAAATTGCAAAGTTGATGCTCTAACCAACTGAGCTAACAGGCCTTACGGTAATTGATTGATCTAATCGCTTATGTGTTTAACCAGAATAAAAAGCAAATATATCTTAGTTATTTTAAAATTATTTTAAAAATAATTGTTAAAGATAAATATCTAGGATCTAATTTACAATAATTTAACAATCATATCGATTTTAGTATTAATATGGACATTACATAGATCAAAATAGAAATTATGTGTTTGACATTTTCTGACAGCTACTGCGGAAAGTAGCATATTCTCACTTGGGTGGAAAGTAAATTCTTATTCATACGCGTGTGATATAGGGCATTTTCCATAGGTCTATATAGTGTGATATGTGTCACTTTCCTAAGTGGTCGTAGGAAAAATATTTTTCATATATAATATGACTGTTTTTTAATTAATCTTACTTTTATATAAAGAACAAATAGGGTACTTTATTTTGCGCCACCTGGTACCTTTTATAGATTGAAATTAAATCATTGATAATAAATTAAAAATCAGATAAATCTGAATTTGTATGTGGATACTAGTTTGGGTCTAATATCCGTTAAAGAGAAATTAATAAATAAAATACCTAAAATACAAATTAAATATTTCAAAGAGTATCTATCTGTAACGTGTGGAGGGTGGGTTACCTCCACGGCACTTAGGCCTCACTAAGGCCATTGTGCATCCTCCTAAGATAATAAGCACCTAGCTCGTGAGCCAGCCTACAGATTTAATGTAGTTGACAACGTCGCCAAGAGGTGTTTCTCTTATATCGGCCGGTGTTAGCTGATACTCGCCGATGTGGCGTGACCTTTGATCCATCTTAAGGTGACCACATTGTTGATGGATACTTCGGCCAAAGCTTCGTGACATTCTAGTACTAAGTCTGAGTAAATTCGTGGTATGTTTAGGGTGAGTAGTGCTTTTCTGCTATCTGTATAGATGAGCATGTTTCTTCCAGTGATATTGTTACTGGTGATTTCTTTTGTGACTATGAAAATATCCGTTAGGGCTGTTTGAACTACACTGGCATTATTGCTCACATGTTTAGGTTTACCTGCCACTTTTGGCTCTCTATTTGTTCTGTTGTAACTTTATATGGCTTATGAAAGATATATCTCGCTGAGATGGGGTCCATGTTCGCTTGAAGCAGTGGGAGTGTATTGAGCGCCTGCTGCCAAAAGCGGCATCTGGCCTCCCCAGATCCTAAATCAGGTACTATTCCAACCGTGCGGAGGCATGTCATTGTCGTCAGACCAACCTCCTTGATGTAAATATCAAGGGGAGTGAGACTAAGAATGACTTCCATGGCTCTAGTCGGTGTTGTTTTTATGGCTCCTGTTATGTTGAGACATGCTGTTTTTTAAATTTGTTCTAGTTTACGGATAGATATTAATTTTTGGGTTTTTGATACCCAGACAACTGCACCGTATGTTAGCATAGGTCTTATGATAGTCGTGTAAGTCCATGCGACGACTCTGAGGAAGAAACCCCAGGTGCGCGCCACGGTTCGGCGGCATTGTTTATAAGCAATGGATGCTCTTTTGACTCTGTTTTCTAAATGCGAGTTCCATGTTAACTTGCAGTCAAAGGTAAAATCTATGTACTTCACCTCTGTTGCAAAGTTTAGTTCTATATTTAGGAATTCTGGAAGTTTTAATTCCATTTTCATCCTTTTTTTTTTTTTTTTTTTTTTTTTTTTCGTGAAAATGACCATTTCTGTCTTCTTAGGATTGATAGACAGTGAATGGTCCTTACACCACTGTTCTATAATTTTTAGAGCTACTTGCTCTCTTTCTACAGAGTATGTTCTCAAAATTCCCTCTTTGTAAAATTAATTAAAGATTTTGTTGAATATTTGTACCATTAATAAATCTGAGAAAATGTAGGTCTTCGGTTTAAACCTTGAGGTATATCATTAAATAAAATGCTTTCAATACATCTTATTTTAGGCATAGACGTTGTAATTATAGTTTCTCACAATTGGACGTAGAACACTTCAAAACAAGTTTGTTTAGTAAAAAATTTTTGTAACGACATCCGTTTTCAAGATACAGGGAATTGAAAAAAAATATATACACATTTTAAAAAAGTGGGATTGATAGTTGTAACGTTTTACAAAAATCCACTCTATCTGGTAGATCATTTGACAAGAGCTCTTGAACTTGTCTGTAGTGATAAGAATATAGCTACTGCTACATAAGTATTTTCCAAGTACTTGCAAAAGATGTATTTGTTTGTCGTGCAACATTCTTAATTGTTGAATCTAGATCAACTAAATTTAAAATGATATTCTCTTTCTGAATGGTTCTTGTTTTTCTAGGACTACCAGAATTATTTATTTTGAACTTTCATTCCCAGTTTCTCGACAACGTCATTCGACGCCTCCGAACGTTTTTTGGTTTGGTATGTTTCTTCTGAGAAACTTTTCTGCATGACGCTTAGCTGCACTAGCGTTTCCTAAAGGTTAATAACATGTCGGTGTGTTCAACATTTGAATACATTTTGATTATTAATTAACGTATTTATCAATATATTCAATGTGACCATTTTGAGGTTTGCGACGAAACCTAAACTTTTTTAATGGAGGACATTTTGAACACTTACTCTAACTGAATATTTCATGTTTTTAGTCAAATTTATTTAAATTTTCTTCTTGTGATAATTTGCTTAATTAATAACATTAGCTTTAGAATAATGTTATTGTTTTTGGTTTTTAATAAATAGGTAATTATTTTTTAAAAATACCGCAAAGTTGACATTTTTAGCGAACTGACATTAACTGACCGCTTTGTAGCTCGCCTAATACAATAATATATCTTTTTAATAAATGATTTTCAAGTTATTTGTGCGTACATGGTTTTTTGTTATATATCCAAGGTAATACGGACTTTGAATATCAACTGATTTTTTCATCATTAACGTAGGTATAGGCAATACATTATACACCACTTACAAATTTTCAGATTTTAAATCTATTTCTTAAAAAGAGTGATCGTAGAAAAAATATTGTGTGCATTTTGAGCAAAACGTTTGTTGCCGCTTTCGACAGATTGCCGCGCTCCGCTACGCATCGCGCGGCCAACTTCCTGTCTCTAACGCCAAAGTATCACTTTTCGCTCTTAATACATATATTAGCTATTATACCAGCATCAGTTATTACTTCAACATTTTCAAATATTTCGAAACCGGTACACAGTATCGAGTTTTACCAAGAGTATCTCCAAAGCATGCGGTCTCTTGAGTCTATTGTTTTTTTCCTACTTTCTCCTTGAACGTACGCGCACAGTCCTTGATTGTTCAATGACATAGGCAGTTTATTTGCCACTAGGTTCCATATTCCTGTGGATATCCCCTTTAGATATGCACCTTCATGGTTTCACTACAGATTTGTGCTTGTTTTTGTCGTCCAGTGAGAGTAACTTCTCTTCTAACCACCAGTAGATTGTGTCTTTTATTTCATATTTGCGTGAAGAAACCTTGAATTTTTTGTAAACCTTCGAAAAGTATTTATTTTGAAAAATTTTAAAAAGAATTTAAAAAAAAACATTTTCACGCAATTCTGTATTAAATCTATAAAAATATACTGCTTTTTGTTTTAATAAATATCTAGTAGTTTTTAAATGAAATGCTTTCCCACTTTTTTTTCTTAAAGGTCTCTGTAGAGTGCTGCCTTATCATTGCACAAATTTAAAGCCTTCAGTATTGTCAAGACACATAATATCACGAAGTATTCCGAATGTCACGCATATAAATACAATTTTATATTAGAAAGTCCTTAAAACATTATTGCTTTTGCGAGAGGTCCGGTTTCCTCTAAGTGAACTCTCTACTATCGCTTTTATTTTCCATTAATCAGTTATTTTTAAATAATTAATAATAATAATAATAATAATAATAATAATAATAATAATAATAATAATAATAATAATAATAATAATAATAATAATAATAATAATAATAATAATAATAATAATAATAATAATAATAATAATAATAATAATAATAATAATAATAATAATAATAATAATAATAATAATAATAATAATAATAATATATAATAATAATAATAATAATAATAATAATAATAATAATAATAATAATAATAATAATAATAATAATAATAATAATAATAATAATAATAATAATAATAATAATAATAATAATAATAATAATAATAATAATAATAATAATAATAATAATAATAATAATAATAATAATAATAATAATAATAATAATAATAATAATAATAATAATAATAGTAGTAGTAGTTTATTGACCATAAATATACAGTTATGTACTTGACAGTCACAAGTTGAAATAAAATGACATTAAAGTATAAAAATAACAAAGTACAATAAAATTTAAAATGTAAAGAGGACATATAGAATAGAATACATACATACATACATACATGTCAATAAATAAAAAAAGTGAAACAGTGTTCATATAACATACTGTGCTTATGTACTAATAAAATAAAATAAAATATGGGTATAGTTAGTGGAAATATAAATTATTTAAAAATAGTTAAAATATTCTGTTACGTTATAAAAACATTCATTTTGTAAAAAATCTTTGACGACACAATAAAATTTTTTACATGACATTTCTTTTATTTTTTTGTCCCTATTATTATTTAAAAACACATTATACAGTTTTATGTCCAGTTTGTTAACCTGTGATATGCGCAGTCTGCTTTGAGGAATTAAAAGATTCTCAGCATACCTTGTATTATAATTGTGTACATCAGAGTGTGTACCAAATTCAGCTTGATTTTTGTGGATAGCTACCATAGTTTCTAGAATATAGATACAAGGTAATGGGAGAATCCTGTACTTCCTGAAAAGAGGCCGACATGTAGCGTTATATTCAGCTGCTGCAATAATTCGTATTGCCGCTTTTTGTAATGTGAAAATTTTCATAGATGCATAACTGTTTCCCCAAAATACAATTCCGTATAGAATATGACTATGTACAATAGCAAAATATACTGTCCTGATTGATGTTTCATCAAGAAAATGACGCATTTGCCTAAGTGCAAATATTTGAGATGAAACTTTTGAACAGACGCCGTCTATGTGAGGTAGCCAAGTCAATCCCGCATCTAATGTCATACCTAGTATTTTAACTGGATCTGTTTTTTTCTACTAATTTACTAGTTGTGAAGATAATATTTTGAGTTTTTGTCTCATTTAGTTTGAGTTGGTTAGCATCAAACCACTTTCTGGCTACACTCATGCAACATATATTCAAAGTTTCATCTCCTCTATTTAAGATTGTGGTGTCATCAGCGAATAAGATGCTAATGCCAGGCTTGATATTTTCTGGTAGATCATTTATGTATATTAGGAATAAAAGGGGTCCCAGGACTGAACCCTGTGGTACACCTCTAGAAACATGATTCATATTTGAATTTATATTACCATAACTGACATATTGCAACCTATTCGCCAAATAAGAATTAAATAAATCTAACTCTTTTCCTCTTACTCCATAGAATTCGAGTTTCATTAATAGTATCTTACTGCTGACACAGTCGAAAGCCTTGGTGAGATCACACAATATAGCAGATGTATTTATACCTTCATCAAAGCCTTCAACTGCACCATCAATCAGAGCTGCTACCGCTGCAACTGTAGATTTATGCTTTCTGAAACCAAATTGAGAGGACGATAACAGTTTTTTATTTTCAAAGTAACTAATCAGTTTTTCTTTTATAATAATTTCGAAAATTTTTCCTATTATAGGTACAATAGCGATGGGCCTGTAGTTGTCAGGGTTTTTACTGTCACCTTTCTTATAGATGGGGATGACTTTACTTATTTTCAATTTATTAGGCCAGGTACCTTCATTTATACATTTATTGTATAGTATATTGAGTGGTTCAACCAACGCATTCACGGCAGACTTTATCATGGGACTACTGAGACCATAGTAATCAAGACACTTGGAATTCTTTAACTTTAAAATTGCTTGTCGAACATCGGAATTAATAATAGCGCTCATGAAGAACGAGTAAGATGGTTTTTTAATTTTGTTTAAGAATTCTTCTGGATTTGTATTCAAATGTTGAATTGAAAACGATATTTTATCTGCGATAGTGGCAAAAAACGAATTTAGTTCATCCGGTGTCACATCAGGTATTCTGTTGACATTAGCATTAGTGTGCCTTTCGGCATTGACTAGTTTCCATATAGTTTTGCTCCGGTTTTCTGAACTATATATCAAATTGGTGTATGCTTTACGTTTTGCACATCTAATTTGTCTTTTGTAATAACTACGGGACTCGATATACTGTGTCCAATCATCTAACAAATTTGTATGTCTAAAACGAGTTCTATTTACAAAAACTTGTTTACGAAGTCTACGCAGCTCCTCGTTGAACCACTCAACCTCCCTAGTTCTGTTATGAAAAGTTTTAATAGGAAAACAGAGCTCAACTTGATAGGATAATATATCAATGATTTTGCTACAAATGTTATTTGCATCCTCAATTTCAAAGTCTTGATTCTGCCATTTGATTTCATTTAAATGTTTTGCAAATTGATTTATTCGAACGTCATTTATTAATCTATTTTTGTTGTAATCGTTATTAGAAGATATATTTAATTTATTTATAATCATATAAATCCCAGAGTGATCAGAAATGTCGGGGTCATGGACTCCTACATTTATATCACTTATACTAAAATTTGTGATTACATTATCGAGGCAGGATCTGGAGTTAGATGTAATCCTCGTGGGTTCATGAATGTAATGTTTCATTCCAAACATGGACAGTATATTTCGCGTATCTTTAGAGCTTTCTGTGTTTGCATCAAGGTCCAGATTTATGTCACCGACTATACTTATATATTTATATTTTTTAGAGAGAATATATAACATATTTAAAAGTTTCTCTTTATAAATTTCTATGTTTCCGTGACTAGAAGACCTATATGTAGTAATTAAAATGGAATTCTTGGAATAATAATAATAATAATAATAATAATAATAATAATAATAATAATAATAATAATAATAATAATAATAATAATAATAATAATAATAATAATAATAATAATAATAATAATAATAATAATAATAATAATAATAATAATAATAATAATAATAATAATAATAATAATAATAATAATAATAATAATAATAATAATAATAATAATAATAATAATAATAATAATAATAATAATAATAATAATAATAATAATAATAATAATAATAATAATAATAATAATAATAATAATAATAATAATAATAATAATAAATAATAATAATAATAATAATAATAATAATAATAATAATAATAATAATAATAATAATAATAATAATAATAATAATAATAATAATAATAATAATAATAATAATAATAATAATAATAATAATAATAATAATAATAATAATAATAATAATAATAATAATAATAATAATAATAATAATAATAATAATAATAATAATAATAATAATAATAATAATAATAATAATAATAATAATAATAATAATAATAATAATAATAATAATAATAATAATAATAATAATAATACGGGGTAAGTGGCTAAGTGGTAGAGTCTCTGCCTGCGGATCCAAGGGTCCCAGGTTCGAATCCCACCGTTGGCCGGGATTTTTTCATTTAATTTAATTATTTAAAATTAATTCTGATGCCTTGGTAGGATTCCCCACTCGAATATTCACTGTTGGGTACTAATTAACAGTGCTGTTCCTAAAGTGGCGCTGGGAAACAGTAACAAAGCCTACACAGAACAAGAGGCTAATAACCGTAGCAGTTGATGCCGATGACACAAAAAAAAATAATAATAATAATAATTAAATGATTGATTTATAATATGGAATTATCGAACATATTTATTCGAAAAATTTATTTTGTTTATACTAGTATGACCTAAACGCTACATTTTTGTAATTTTTGAGCTCCCTGTTAATTTTAATTGACCCAAAATTTTGTATCGTAAAAAGTTTTTTTATGCAAAAACTTTAATGAAGAAATTATTTTGCACTTTTGGGATGAAAAGTGTAATAACTTTTCTTCTCAGGATAAAAAATTTCGCTTCAATCTCATGACGAATAATATATTTTAGTTAAAAATTAGTTTTTAATGTTTTATTTTTAATAAAGCCTTGATAAAAGAACTTTTTATAAAATTTAACTTAACCAGTATGTATTTTTAGGACTACAAAAAATTAAAAAAATATTTTATTTTATGAAACCAAATTCTCACAAGTTGTTGTCCACAAGTCCCATAACACATTTTTTATTGGGTTGAAAGAAAATCAATTTTCTTTGTATCTTCTTTAAAATCGATTAATCAATTAATGGGTCATTAGATTATATTAATTAATCGATTAATCGAAAATATTCGATTAATTAAAAATAATCGATTAATTGAAAATAATCGATTAATTGAAAATAATCGATTAATTGAAAATAATCGATTAATAGAAAGTAATCAATCGATTTTTATTTCGAATATATATACCACACCAGAAAATATTTTTGTATACCTATGTAGGGGGGACTCAGTAGCCTAGAAATAGTCCTAGGAGCATTTCTTGACATAGAAGGAGCATTTGATAATACCTCCCTTAAATCAATAGTAGCTGCCGCCCCCAAACATGGAATAGAAGACACCATCTGCTGGTGGATAGAAGACATGTTACGCGGACGGCAAGTACAGGCGCAAATGTTCAGTGAAACCATGCAGATGAATATCCACAGGGGATGCCCACAGGGTGAAGTCGGTTCTCCTCGACTGTGGAACCTAGTGGCAGATGAACTGCTGAAAAGACTGAACAACCAAGGACTGTACGCCCAAGGATATGCCGATGACATAGTCATCCTTATCCGAGGGAAACACCAAACCACAGTCTTCGAACTCATGCAAAGAGTTCTTAGGCTGACAGAAATGTGGTGCGTTAGGGAAAACCTCTTGGTAAATCCTGACAAGACACAACTCATAACCTTTACTCGGAAAACAAGGTTGGCTTCGATTCTGTTTGGAGGAAGGCTAAACAAAATGAACCAAGTAAAATATCTAGGTATAATCCAAGATAGCAAACTTACTTGGAACCAATACTCACAAAAAGTGACCAACAAATGTAAAATGTCTCTTCATTGTAGAGAGAGACATATGGAAAAACATGGGGATTAAAACCGAAAATGGTCCACTGGCTATATTTGACAAAAACAAGACGCATGGTAACTTATGGAGCGGTTGTTTGGTGGCCAAAAGTAAACCAGAAAACAGCCCTCAGTACCCTCTCAGGAATTCAGTAGCTGGCATGCATTTGTATTACAGGAGCACTGAGAAGTACACAGACAGCCTCTGCAAAAATCATTATAAACCTGCCACCCCTTGACCTAGTCATAAAGGAGGAGGTCAGAATGAGTGCATACAGACTGGAAATCTCCAACAACTGGAAACCACTGGGACATGTAAAATATACCAGAAAAACACATAAAGTAAATGATCCTATACTAAACATGGAATCAGATCACATGACATTCCTCCTAACCTTAAACAGACTTTTCTAGGTCAACTGCAACTGGAACTAGGTAAATAAGGAGGTATAGAAATACTTTACTTAGCGGTCTCGTATGGTATGTGAATGGATCTAAAACTAACAAGGGAACAGGCTCTGGCGTACATGGAGTTAAACCCAAATGCAACATTATTGTCTAACTGGGAAAACATATCACTGTATTTCAGGCTGAAATACATGCAATCGAATTGTGTGTATGAGAGAATTTAAGAAGGAAGTACAAAAAACAAACCATCCTAATTGTCTTACATATCCAAGCAGCCTTAAAGGCTCTTGATTCAAACAGAATCAAGTCAAAGCTTGTTTGGAACTGCCTTGAAATACTAAATGATCTGGCAACCCACAACTAGCGTGGGTACCAAGGCACAAAGGTATCCAAGTAAATGAAAAGAGGGATCAGAAATACGCCCCAGCTGACATTACAGCATTGACTATTCCCTTGACAGTTTTGACTACTAAATCAGAAAAAACAACCACTCAGACTAAAGTCAGACAACATATATCGACCTTTCTGAGCGATCAGCTAGTTAGTCATGACTGGTCATGTTGATCAGTTTTTTCGCTAGACGTTTTCGACTGAGCCGATCGCTCTCCTAATATACCCTTTAGCTCTTGTTTGGGTATAAAAAGCACTCCGCTGTATTTACAATTAATTGGTACATGATTTTTTGCCTAAGTTACACTGCAGAGACGATGTCCAAGGCCAGCGTTTCTATTGGCTGCTGTAGATACCCAAACAATACGCTATCTAGTTCTGGTTATTTGTATGGATTGAAGCACTAGAAATATTTTATCTACTTCCTTTACAACGAATTATTTTATACTTCTTTTAATAATTTATAACTTGATTGTGTTATTTCAATATCTCGACAACGCATTGTCGGTCTTTAGGTGGTCTTCTTGCACGGAGCTTCTGCTCATCTTGATATTCTTGTATTTTCTATACCACAATTAGGCATTCCAAACAAAATGGCTACCAATGGGTTTTGACAGGTTATGATACGGCAAAATTATGGCAACCCTGTAGGCCTGGTGATTTGACAAGGTAAATGAAATAGATAGTTATATAGATTGATCATCCATGTTTTTCAAAATAAACATAGGCTTATGACTTAAAGTAAAAATGTAGGTAATTATTTTTTTTACTATATTCAAAGGCTAAATATTGGTTTGTAAACATATTTTTGCAAAATAGATTCTAATTAATAAGCACTTGCGAGGCAATATGGCCGCTCTCAAACGACCCGCTTTGAGCAATCTATGTAACTATATAGGTATGTATCATTGGACCTGTCAATGAAAACAAGCTCACCGGGTTGCCATATGTAAATGTCAGTTCACAATTGTCAGCAGTTCGAGAGGTCGTTGGGATGCCTAATATGAAAAGATTGAAGTCACAGATCAGGGCACATACTTTTATTTCTCTTACTATACGGAGAATGGTCGCACTGCGCAGCTTTCTGAGTGCCTTTTAAAAGGAGATAGAAAACTCCGCCATTTTTATGCCTTATTACGTGCTGCCTACATCTTGGTGCAATATTTTTAATATTTTGTGCTGCTGTCAGTGTCACAGAATATTATTTTTGGAGTCACAGTTTATTGCTAAAGAATCAGTTAGCTCACTCGGACCAGTTGAAAGTTCCAAAATAACATCCACTCCAGGGATACAAATTCAGGATGCGCAGAAGACTGCTGTTTTATTATAGGCTGTTGTCATATATTGTATTATCCGAGTTACGCAATGTATAAACTGGAACATTGAGATCAAAAGTTCCGACGCAGAGTGAGCGAACTGATTCTTTAGCTATAAACTGTGGCAAAGGCATCAAAATGGCCGCGCCCTATGTTGGGCGTGGCGGACCTCTCTCTTGCATCGTATAGTAATCAAAGTATGTGGATCAGGGACATAAAGATAGGAAACGCAACGATCGCAGCAACGGTGGCGTCATCTATGCGTCTCAGATGTAAAATAAAGGTACACCTAATTTGTAGGTATAGACAGTAGATGTGCACAGCCGTGGACAGTTTGTAAATATAAATGTCAATTAGTTGTATGTATATCGTAGAATTCTAAATTTTAATTTTAAATTTTGAGTTCATGATTGTGTTATCCTCTAGATGAACTAAGCGAAATAGTTGTGGTTGTTTTTGTGTGAAATTTGAGGAACATATTTATATTTTGTAATATTACATAAATAAATTTAACAACCCCAATGTGGCGTTTTTTAATTTACCAAAGAAAGATCTAGCCATGTAAGTATCACAAACACTAGCCAACTTTTGTCACAAGTATTTATTTATTATTATTTATTGTTTTAGAGTAAGAGAATAGCTTCAAAATGTTGGAGAGAAGATGTCATATAGAAAGACACCGTTAGCTATTCGTTTAAAAAACAAAAATGTTAAAGTTACAAAAAATGATCAAAAATTAAAAATATTAGTCATGAATAGATTTACAATAAATAATCTATAATAGACTGTAAGTCAGTGTAGTATGCTTTTTAATAAATAATTTAGTGTAATTAATATTCTTTAAATTTATTTACCAGAACATGAGAGTGCAATCGATATTTATACAACCTTTATTATTTGGTTTCTAAATTTCCCGCTGCTTGTTTGATATCTATGAAAGTGCCACATAGAGGGTCGGATGTTAACTGTCTTCAAGCTTCTTATGAGCGTTTCCTATCTTTATGTGCCTTATCTCTAATGTAGGTATATGCAAATATTTTTATTAGTTATAGCTCCAAATTTAATATTTATTTTATTTACTTTTTATAGTTTATCATCTGCTCAAAGAAGGATATGAAGTTAATTTAATAAATTGGAGAGGTTCAAAATACAGCAGAAATCATGTTTACTTGTCATTTAGTGAGGATGCTTATTTTAATTTTGAGTAAGTTCTTACCTACTATATTTTTATAATTAAGTTTTCCTCTAGTTGTAATAGAGATATATTGCAAGTTCATTTAAGATCAGTCATTATTAGCGCCGCTCTTATTTTGACATTTGAGCATGCGCTGATCAATTGTTTTAGAACTGACTTTATTAAGGATAGTGCTTGTTCCTTGTTTGTCCTTAGTTGTGGATGTTTAAAGGATTCAAATAGTGGCGACTCTATAGCTTTCGGGTGCCCTCGCCAACATTCTATTATTATATATTTAATATTATTATCATCATCTAAATCGCCTAAAATGGCCATTTATAATGCCTTTCCCATATTATTTACTAATTTTAGATAACAACAAAGATTAGCTATAAAGTTTTTAAAATGAAGTAAGAAATAAATATAAGGACAAGGATTCAAATATCAAAACTTCAGGTTTGCAATGTCTGCTTTTGGCATGGCATTTATTTGGCTTTAATTACGTTGTCACTATTAGTAGCTGGATTTATATAAATTTGCAATATATCTCTAGTATTACAGAAGGTGTCCTTAATGTTGACAATTATAAAGAGTTATCTATGAGAAAGGTTTCTAAAGTAGGCCCTGGCCGATAAAGGTAGAGATACAAGCAGGATTAATGACAACTATTATAGGTGTTTCCACTTCCATATAAAAACAAAAGACAATATAATACCAAACAGAAAGTAATTTCAAAAAATCCACCAGAGGTCGTTAGAAGGTAAGGTACTCGTTCGACCATTATAAGAGCTAGATAAAGTATGTTTTAACATCAACATGTATCCAACTTCAAGAGATCTGGCCATTAGATAATTGGTCCATGATTTGACAGGTTATTATACTAATATTCACGAAGCATGACATATTTACGAACAAATAGGTATAATTGAATTTTATTTATAACTTTAATAATCTTTCAATATTACTTATTGTTGTTAGTTTAAGTAATGCTTTTTTCATCTTTGTTGAGGTCTAGTTATTGTTGTCTAGTCTAGTTATTGTTGATCTTAGATATGAATGATGTACTGATCAAAAGTAATAAAATATCAAAAGTAGAATCATCCTTCCTCCATAAAGTGGACGATGTAGAAATAAAATAAAAACGCTAGTAATTGCTCTTATAGCCTTTGTTACATTTTTTAGATAAAGAAAAGGAACGAATAAAGGTATTTTCAATTTTTTAAGTGTGTATATGTGCGTTCATTTTATTAGAATTAGCAAGCAGTTTGACTGTTGAGACATCATTAAGATATTTTAAATGTAAACAAGAACAGAATGATTTATAATAATTTGTTTGTTTCTTACATTTATAATGCAAGTTCTTGGCGAATATTAATAAAATTTCCACACTTGAAAATATCTACATTCAACATTTTTGTGCCTACCCTTTTAATCAATTTGCCTTGTTATACGAACCACATTTTATTGCAATTAGAAGATTTCTCCATGTAAGATGTTTTAGGACTGGTAACAAAATAAGCATGTATCTTTGGAATGTGGTTATTAATTATCTAAAATGTGGCAGTTATAATTTAATACCTACTCTTCTGTAAACATAACATCAAATTGTCACTAACACTTTTTCAAAATCCATTTGAACAACACAATTTTGTAGGAAAGACTGTTTTCCTTATTTAATGATTGTTGTCTCGTAAAAATAATGAAAAATAGTGATGTCCTCACTTTGTTTTGATGAAATATATTTTCCTTCTCGTTGTTTTCACATTTCATTTTGTTTGTTACATAGAGGATTAGTAGACATTAATAAATTATTACCACCATATATTTTAAAAAAATTGGATACAGGCGTATTTTTACTTAGTAAAGATAAAATTAACTGAAATTTTCGGACAGTTTACAGTCATTATTTGTGGTGGATTTTTTAGTAGGTACTAAGCACTGTTTGGTGCCATATTTTAACATGAGTTGAAATACCTGTAAAATGTCATTCATCGTTAATACGAGTCATGTTTGTGATAACTCTTTAGTGGCTCAGAGATAATTGCAATCTGATAATTAAAAAGAAGAAGAAGAAGAAAATAAAAGAAGAAAAAGAAAAAGAAGAAAAACGATTGTTCGCTTGACATCTCAGAGTAAGTATTTAAGCTCGACATAGGTGAATTTTAGTGGATCATTCCTTATATTATATATTTGACCCATATTCAAGTTTTCAATAACAAAAAATAGAAATTTGAGTAGGGTATTGTCCTACTAAAGGTAAAAATTAATTTAAAAATAAATAATCTCCTTTTAACAACTATACAGGGTGTTTCCGAACTTGGCGTCCAAATTTGTTGGGGTGGTAGTTCGCATAATTTGAGAGCGATTGGCAGATTTCATAGTTGTTGGCACACAGGATTGTTTACTAATTAATTTTCAGAGGCCTGGCTGTTTTTAGTAAAGAAAAAAACCTACATCTAGGGCTGTAGGCGGTGAGTGGGGTACGGAGGTAGACCTATCATAACTATACCGTTGTCTCTGCATACATGTATTGCCTCGAGAGATCGATGGGATGAATGGTTGTCAATAATGATGAGGACGGGGTTGCCCTTCGTGGGCTTAACAAATTTGATAAAATGAAGGTATGAAACAAAAGACTCCGTTGTCATTCAGCCGCTGTGATGAGCTAATCCGGCGCTGCCAGGTGGGCTTTCATTTGGAAAAATGAAATAAGGAAAAACCAAAGTTCCTGTTGCGCTAATTAAGCAGACTACGGTAATATTTTTGCCGCTTTCTGCACTGGCAACTTTAGTTACTCTTTTGATGCCAGTTGGGGACAATATTTTGGACTGCCTAGTAGGGACGGTAGATAAGCCGCTCTCATCCAATTTGAAGATTCTGTCCGCTGTGAAGTTGTATTTAAGTCTTGTTTCTTTTAAAATATCAAAAAATCTAGTAACTTCAACCTTACTAAAACCCATAAGTCGCCCTAATGAAGTTGATTCTGGAGTCCGGAGGCTGAAATTATATCTTTGTTTAAATAAGGTTCACCAGTCTTTCCCAGCAATGTTTAATATTTTATTAAGTTGGTTAAGAATTTGATTTTGATCAGCAAACTCAAATGCTACATTCTCTTGCGGTTAACCCAATAGCTCTAGCATGGAAATCTTTTAAATATTCAGCAAATTCTCTCTCCTGCTCAGTAGTAAAAGTTCGTTTGTATCGACCATCAGAATCTGGCACTGGTTTGCTCATTACGATGCCTTTTTTTAACATAACTTCTTAAAGTAGCTTCAGGGATTTCATACTGAAAGCTTGTGCTATTCGCTCAGTGTGAAGTCATGGTAGGGGAAGCAAAAGCGATACTAGCGCAACTGCGGATAATTCGTGCATTTTAGGGCAATATTTTGTAATTTTGGCATATCGAATACGCGTATACATTTTACTTTTTTTCAAAAATGTAGGTAAAAACAATACAGTAAGCAACCGGAGTTGCTGTGTTGAAAATTGTACACATACTAGCAAAAAAAAACAGAGAAAGTTATAAAAATTTTCAGTAGCAAAGTGGAAGTTAAATCAAACAAAAAACTGGATAGATGAACAAGAAGAAGAAAAATTACCTGTATTTTTGTAATAATAACAGTAATACTGGAAATAGTAGATATCAGAAACTTGAAAGATTTTAAATAAACAATAAATTAATATTTTACGATGTTCTTCAACATCCCTTTATTCTTAAATGTTTATTCAGCAAGGACTAGATTTCAAGATTTCTGCCTTTGATTATTATATGTGACTGGAGAACTACTCTTAATGAATAGGAACCAGTTGAAAGTGATAACAGGGTTCATGACTGGGCACGCCCCAGTAAAGGGACACTTGAACAAAATTGGCATGTACAATGGGGAACTCATGTGCCAACTATGTCACAAGAAACCAGAAACGGCCAAACACATACTGTGCGAATGCGAAGCTCTAGATCGCAAAAGACAGGCTCTTTTTGGACAACCCCAGGTTGATCCAACAACGTATAGAACCCACTCACCCAAGGATCTGTACAAACTTGTACAAGGTACAATGATGATAGAGTGGGTGCTATGAACTAACATGGGGTAAAACACAATAAGCCAATAGGCTTCAGTGTTATTCGGAGACACATAGTCAGACGAGCCCAGGAGAGAAAAAAAAATGTGACTGGAATTCAATTTTGTGACTTACTGTTGGGAAACCAGTTTTAATTATTCATTCTATGTTTTCTTTCAAACAAAAATCAAAATAAAAATAACGATCTTCATTTTATTCATTTTAATTTCACGCTATTATTTAATGGTATTTTTTTTATTTTAACAGAATAGATTAATTCTTCAAAGACAACTTATTAGACTTAAGCAACTTCTCATACATTTTACAGTAAATACTGTTGCCTGCCTATATTTTATTATTGATTTTTATTGATTATACTTAATTTTTTTAATTTAAGCGATAAAAATATATAATAATAAATTAATGTTTTACTTGTTTTACAAATCCATATACTTTTATTAAAACTAACATATATACTTTTTAATTACGAATTCTATTAAAAATTGTATTTGTCAGTATACGCAGAAAGTGTCCATTAGTACCTAAATGAATTGGCGCTGCTGTCACGCACAGAGCGAATAAACACTTTGATTTTCTACTTCAATTGCATGTAGACCTGTCACATCAGACGAAGATCGTCCATCACTTTTTTTCTTGTAATTTGTAACCATCTAAAACAATACAAAATTAAATAGATATTGGAAATAATCATGCGGGACATATTGACGAAAAATGAGGTAACTTCGAGTTCGTCATTTTGCCCTATCCAATTTGCCCCCAAGGTGACCTTTCTATATAAACCAACAACAAAACTACGTTATTGAAATATTTTGAAGTTTCTATTAGATATGATATCCCCAAAAAGGTATTTAACAAATATGTAAAGTTCAATTAAAAAACTTACCATTAATTGTCTATCTATAGCTTATTATTATCGACGAAAATATTACAAGAGTCATATACAATTCACTTTAGCAAGCGGCCATTTTACACTAACTGACATGTGCGCGCCAACGTAGTAAAGATTAAGACTATTGTAGGTAGGGGTAGTTTTTCACTAACGATCAGATTTTATTCGTTACAAGTTTTCCTGAAAACTTGAATTCGTCATTTTGCCCTACTTTCCCCTTTTTCCCTTACATTTTTGCTAGGCTTGTTACCCCCTCGACTTTGTTTTAGTTTCCACGAAATGGCCATTTATGACTTCAGAGCATGTCTATCTTCCATCTATGATAGAACAAGTGAGAAAGCAATATATATTGGCTATGGTATGGGTTCTACTATTAGCTACGTCTATTCAAGCTTATTTCCCGAAGAGTCTACCACTTATCTCAAGGGAATGATATCTCTGGGACCATTTGCAACGATAAATAACATAAGGTCAACTCTAAGGCAAATTGTCCCAATTTGGCCTATTATTAGAGTAAGTGAAATATTTCTCGGAAATTTTATTTATTTTTATTTATTAAATACACTGCTCTACAGGCTAAATGCCTAGTTGTAGAGCAGGAAAAAAAATGTAATTACAAAAGTAAATATAAGATATTGCACAATAAGACAATTTGGATATAACATAAATTACACAACATAACAAAAATTACACAATATAACAAAAATTAAATAAATTAATGACTATACACAGGCAAATAGTACCGAAACAGCTTTACAATTTTTTAAGCTGCGAAAGCTTACAAGAAAATAAATCAATTCTACCTTGCAGGTTGTTGCAGTTTTCACACATAAAATATAACATCGAGTTTTTTAATAAATTTGTCCGAGATAGCGGGAGATAAAACATTAAGTTGTTTCGAGATTCAATTTTTGGCACTTTAAATACAAGTTGTTCTAATAACTCGGAACAATCAATTTGATAGTTAATAAGTTTATACAGGAATATTATCGACTGATTTCTTCGTCTACATTCTAAGCTTTGCATTTGGAATCTATTTAAAAGCAATGTGTGATTCAGGTGCGTGGAAGCGTGGGAAGCACCACTTCCCTACACTTTGAGATTTAAAAATAAATATTTTTCTGTTTACAATGCATATAAATTAATATTAAATTAAGTACTATATTGTCTCAGAAATATTACGTAATCTTCTTAAATGTACTAATAATTCATTGGTGTAATGTGTAAACGCACGCACCACCCATGAGAAAATTAATTGGGTAAACGCACACACCATATACTTCGAGTCCGTCGGCGGAAGCGCATCTTGAAAAAGTCGGCTTATCTTCCAATTGGTTTCGCTTCCTGTTATTGACCTTGCTTTGCCACGACAGTAGTCAGTCTGTTTGCGCACGTGAAATACGGTCGAGAGGCAGCGATTTTTATGTCGCCTTACGCATATTGCAATTTGCACCGCGAATCGACATGTGAGGAAAATCGTAGACTTCAGATAGATTCACACTGTGATTGATCCCAATTGGTGGATATGTTTCGTCTATCTTAAATGCCAAGAATTTTAGATATCATCTTTGAACGTTTTCAAGAGCGCTTATGTGAATATCATACAAGTATTAGAAATTAAAAATTTAAAAAAGCCGACTTCAAAAACACGCAGATGCCATCACAACATCTTAACCAAATTTATATGTGACCACGCTTGACGTACCCCCTTACTAACAAAAAAAGAATCATATAAATTGGACAAGGTGGTAAAGCATTATCGCTAAACATACATAGAAAATGAAGAGTTTGAGGATTTTCTCATGGACCCAATTATTAGATTTTAACAAAATTTATATGGGACCACCCCTGAAGTACCCCAGTTTTAACAAAAAAAGAATCATTAAAATCGGACACCGTGTTAAAAAATTATCGCTGAACATATATAAAAAAAAATATCGCGAGGAATTGAGAACCTCCGCCCTTTTTGAAGTCGGTTAAAAATGGTTTCCATAATAATGAAGCATATTCTAATTTTGATTTGACGAACCCATTGTACAACATATTCATGGTTTTGATAGAATTGAGGTCAACTGCATGCCTAATGATAAATCCCAAATTTCTAAATGGTGCTTTTACCACGTCATTTAGAGTAAAAGTAAGTTTTCTATCGAACTTTACCCCAAGATCTATAACAAAATCAGGCCTATTTAATATAATACCATCCAAACAGTAGTTATAGAGAATTGGAATATTTTTTTTGGTATATGACACTATATTGCATTTTTTTTTTTTAATTTAATGGCAGATTATTTATTGAACACCAATTGTTTATTTTATTAATATTACTTTGTAATTTAAGACAATCATTTAAGATATCTACTTGATAAAAAATTTTGACATCGTCTGCATAAATTAAATATTTTACGTTAACGTCATTAATGATGTCATTTACGAATAATATAAATAAAAGCGGTCCCAGAATCGAGCCTTGAGGTACGCCAGAGGTTACTAAGATATTGACAGACTCAAATCCACGCACTTCAACAAACTGGTTTTTTTTTTGTCAAGTAAGATTGAAAAAATGTATGACAGGCTTGGACAATCCAAACTTGCTAAGCTTTTGACGTAATATTTTATGATCGAGTTTGTCGAAAGCCCAGCTTTTATTAGACAGGCTGTAACTTTTATAATAATTATCAGAATTAAATGAAATTTACAAGGGTGCTACAATGACATGTTTGCTATCTAATGAGCGTTTTTTTGGAATATCAAGAACTTCCGCTCATACCGGAAGTGACCATCAATTTTGTTATTTCAAATAGGTCACACTGTATATTTCAACAATTCTGAATTCTCCAATCAATTCTACACATTTTTCTACTACTATGTCCTATACCTATCTCTAACCGTTTCTTATAATTTGGAGGTTACATTTATTAAGTGTCTTGACTGAAAATTAAAATAGTACAATTTAATAAATTTTACGGACATTTTATAACAAAAAAATCTAACATTAGAAATTATATGAACATTTGAAGTGCCTTCTTACTGTCTCAAAAAAAGCCTGAAACTTCTTTAGTAGTTTCCTCGTTACACATTGTGTTTATGTATGTTTTGTGCTACCCATCTAGATATATCTAGTGGGCTTTGTTTTGTCAAACTTTTTGTGTCACTTTGCATCGCTGTTGACAACTAATTGGTTATTTTTAGTGGTAACGACTCAAAGTACAATGCCTTTTACTTTCACACCCAATGAATGTGTTGATATGTTACTTTTCTACGGTGAGTGTCAAAAAAATGGGCGTCATGCAAGAAGAGTGTATCGACAACGGTTTCCCGATCATAGGACACCTGCAGCGTATACTTTTTCTTGATTGAGTCAAAAATGCGAACTGGTTCTTTTTCGAATTCGATAAAACATTCCCACCTGTAAGAAATAAAGAAATTGGCTTATGCAAATGTTAATCCAAAAGCTTCCGTTAGAGAAATTTCTCTAGAAATGGGAATTAGCAAAATTACTGTACACAGGATCCTCAAATCAGAAAAATACCATCCCTATAAAATATTTCTTGTTCAAGCACTTCGTCTCACCGACTACGAGCGAAGGTTGCAATTTATATATCTTGTGCAAAGTTATCCTTTTTGAGGATCCTACGTTTTAAGAGAAAATCTTATGGGGTGATGAATCAAGGTTTTACAACAATGGAATGGTAAATCGTCACAATTCTCACTAGTGGTCAGTAGAAAATCCCCTTTGGTCAGAGAAACTCGTTTCCAAACAGTGTGGGACATCAATATTTGGTGCGGGCTATTTAACGGGCGTCTAATAGGTCCCTATTTTTTTAATGGCACGTTAAATGAAGTAAGGTATTTACATTTTCTTCAAAATTGTCTTCCCCGGCTGTTAGAAGACATTCCGCTTAGCGACCGCGTAACCATGTTCTGGCTACAGGACGGTGTCCCACCACACAATAATAGAATTGTCACAAATTACCTGGATATGAGATTTCCCAATAAATGGATTGGAAACAAGGGACCTATAAGGTGGCCAGCGCGTTCTCCTGATTTGACCCCTTTAGATTTTTTTATGGAGCCATCTCAAAAACATGGTCTATACAACCCAACCAACTGATAATGATCTTAAAAATAAAATAAGAGGAGCATGCCATAGTATTACTCCCGAGATGATAAGAGCATCGTGTACAAAGGAACTCCTAAAACGAATTCAAGCTTGTGTTGAAGAGGACGAAAGACGGTTCGAACATTTATTATAATAATTATGTATTCTTTTTTTATAACAATCAATAAACTGTACTATTTTTACATTTTATTTTCGAACAAGAATCATAAGTTAGTGTAACCACCAAATTATCAGAAACGGTTAGAGATAGGTATATGACATATCACATATCTGGATATTGGAAAATACGCTCATCAGATAGCCCACAAGTCATTGTAGCTCCGGTCTGAATTTCATTTAATTGTGATAATTATTATAAAAGTTACAGCCTGTCTAATAAAAACTGGGACACCCTGCATATTACGACTAGTATTGTGTAAATGAGAAAAGATTTGTTATTGTTGACCTGTTCTTACAAAAACCATGTTGTTCTTCTACTATCTGATGTTTGACGTGTGGTATTATATTATTGTATAGTAAAATTTCAAAAACTTTGGCAAAATTACATATAATAGTGATGGGTCGATAGTTCTCAATACATTTTTTTTTACCTTTTTTAAAAACAGGACAGATTCTTGACCTCTTCCATGCATTAGGGAATGTACCAGTACGCAGTGACAAATTGAATATTTTATTTAAAAGAATAGCTAACGCATGGGAACAATCGCGAACCATGAAGGATGGTATATTATCTTGTCCCTTAGTAAATCTAGATTTTAACTTTAATATTGCCTTCGAGACATCAGATTCTTTAAATTCAACTATATGCACATGTAAATTATTTAATAAATCACTCTCAAAGTCAACATCAAAAGTTGATGAAGTACTGTAGGAATTTTTAAAATAGGTTTACAACTAGGAATAGATATTTGAAAATTAATATTCAAAGCAGGATGCGACACATCTTCAGGAACCATAAAATCATATACCCTTTCAACAGTGCATAATTCATTACAAAAATGATGCAGGGTTCGAATTTTCCTCTTGTCAAACAAAGGTAACATCAAAGCTCACTGTACTATCCTAAATTATTTTCAGATAATTTACGAAAAACGGATTTTTTTATATCTTTGTTACCATGTAACTCGAAATGGGCATATTTTCATACACATGTTTACATAATATTATTTGCTTATTTTGGCTTGCAGAACAAGTCCTTAAAATATTTCTCTTTCCTTGCGGAACACCATGTATAATTAGACAATAAATATTGTTATTTATATGTATTTTCAATGTAATTTTCATGTTATTTTATGCAATATACATACCATTGATTTTATAATTAAAATTAATTTTAGCCTATTTTCAAAATCATTTTTGGTAACTATTTTCCACGGGTTAACACCTTTGTGGAATTTTTTTCTTCTACTCCGGATAGATGGTTTATATTGGATTTGGTGGAAAGGGCTCCTGTTATTGGTCCAGATTTTGAGCAAATAGATCCGGTGAGTCAAAATTCTTTATAGCGCATCTGAAAACCACAAATAACCTCTTATATTTTAGCTCTACAAACCAGTCCAATCTTTCCTTTTTGACGACAGTATTCCAATAGGAATTATTGATCATTTTGCTGCAATTGGCAGAGCAAAAAGTTTTATCCAAAAAGATTATGGAACTGAGAAAAATATGGAAATATATGGTAGTAAAACTCCTCCTGTTTATGATCTCTCAAAAATAGTTGTCCCTGTAGCTTTTTTTCTAGGAAAACAGGATTATTTGGCTGATCCTGCTGTAAGTATTTAAAAAGTTTGTAAAGTTGGCAAAGTTTTTCCAACGTAAAAAAAGATGATATTTTTGGTTACTAGTCTAATCAACAAGTTCAAAAGCGTGTTTTTGGGACATACTATTACGAAAATTATGTTCAATAGCTCATTCGATTCGGAATAATGTCCAGATCAATGTGTAAAGAAAAATTGAGAAAATTATAAACAATTAAACACCTCAAAAACATCGTGTTTGGTTTTTCGCCTAGTTTGTAAACTATAGATATTTTTGGATTTTTCAAAAAAGATCCTTAAAGAGGAGGAAATTTGCTATAAATAAGTTTTGACTCCCGGAACTGTACCTCCATTATTTATAATTTTAATTTAACGCTCAAAGTAGCCTTCCGCGCGCCATTTTTAGGTTGCGCGCACGGCGCGGCGTCGAAACCGAGTACGTTACATAAAATAACTTTTTTAAGTTAATAAAATTAAATACAAAAATTTTAAAAAATTACGGTGTTTTCTAAACAAATGGAGGAAAAAAAAATTTTTTTAATTAATAAATGTCTTTTCTCGACATTAAAACAGTAATATTATAATAAATTGAAAAAAAAAATTTTTTTGTAGCACCACTGTGACTTTTCTGTTTTTGTAAACTTTAAAAAATTATTATAAACAAAGTATTAAGATTTTTTAAACTTTTATGAAGCTATTTTGTTTTATATGTATATAAAAAGAGCTCCACGAAGCAAAAAAAATTACGGTAATTATTTAATATTTTTATCAATTTGTATGATGAGAGAAATTCTAAAATTTTTATTAATTAACAATAACCTACTTTGTTGGAAAATTAATTTTTATGAAAAATTCCAACGGGAATGAATTCTTCTAAGTGTTTAGAATACACCGTAATTTTTTTAAATTTTTGAATTTAATTTTATTAACTTAAAAAAATTATTATATGTAACGTACTCGGTTTCGACGCCGTGCGCTCAACCTTAAAATGGCACGCGGAAGGCTACTTTGAGCGTTAAATTAAAATTATAAATAATGGAGGTACAGTTCCGGGAGTCAAAACTTATTTATAGCAAATTTGCTCCTCTTTAAGGATCTTTTTTGAAAATATTTATAGTTTACAAAATATAGGCGAAAAACCAAACACCATGTTTTAGAGGTGTTTAATTGTTTATAACTTTTGCAATTTTTTATGCACTGCAAAATTTTTCTTCACACATTGATCTAGACATTATTCCAAATCGAATGAGCTATTGAACATAATTTTCGTAATAGTATGTCCCAAAAACACGCTTTTGAACTTGTTAATTAGACTATACTAACGATACATATAAAAAGGCCATTTTTAAACAGTGAAAAAATAGTATTGGAAACCAACGTAGTTTTTGGATGTTAACTTTTTCAATATTTTATACAATGCTTAAAAATAAAATGAATTAAAAAATATACAGGGTGTACCAATAAAAACCCCAGCTTGGATATTTTGGTAAGTAATAGAGATATTTTCATTCTGCAAAAGCCAGTTCACAGAGCACTAACAGAGCTTTAGTTTGTAACGTTTAAATTTGGCCTTATAGCGGTTTTTCATAAAAATAGGAATACACTAGTTTTTTTTTATCTGTGTTCAGTAATTATTTAATGGGTCCTCCTATACCCGCATTTATCGGTCTAGCGTTTCCGCCCCGATTTTAATTAATTTATATTATTAAACTTGGGTATATATTGAATTTTCTTGTTATTTATCCCACTTGCTAATTGTCTGTTCAATTTTATAATCAGCCGCTTGATGGCCTTGTAGAGGAGATGCTATAGTTTTCTATTTGGAGTTTGGTAGTGAACTGTCACATGGATTGTTGGATGTGAGGTTAAACTCCTAACGCCCACTCACAAACATAACTTTTTCTACGACTCACAACCTTCTTCACTGTTGTTAGTCGGCATCCAACATTGGAGTAATATAAATCCTACCTCGGTGCTTAGGCACAGAAAGTAGGTAGCATTCATTTTTGGCGCCCAACGTGGGGCTGGTTTTTTTGCTTTTCTTATTAGAAAAAAAATTTTGAGTACTTTACCATATTTTGAATTTGATATAAATTAATTTTAAATAGGTCAATATGTAGATGGCGCTATGCTCAATAATTTTTTTTCAATAGGAGGATCTTCCTTATGTAGCGCATCTTGTAAAAAATGCATTTTTAAGCAGGTTTTGTTTTATGAACTAATTTGATAAATCTAGTCATTTTTGATATACAGAGTGGGTCACTCAAAACAGTTTCATCCTGTTTTTCAGCATTAATAATTGGATTTTAAGAAAATGCTAAAACAGGTCGATTTTTATTTGAAAGCAAATTTAATTACTAATTCAATGCACTACATAACATTAATATAAATATCCTCCATATTGCACTTGAAATAGTTTGAAAATTAGTCATGCATTATTTTAAACATTATTATTGATAACTTTATTTTGTTGCGAGTGCAATATGGAAATATTTATATTATTGATATGTAGTGCATTAAATTAGTTATTAAATTGGCTTTCAAATGAAGTGTCACACTTTAATACGTTACAGGTTTTTATCCCGATAGATGGCGCTAGAATTAAAAGTATCGCAATAAACAATCATATTTATGACTTCGCCACAAAATTACCTTTTCAATAATGTGCCGTACATGGTACTTTACTTAATTAAAATTAAGGGGTTGGAGAAGTGGAAGGGAGGGGGTTGACACATGACAGATGTCTGCATTGTGAAAATGTGTTTAATTTGGAATAAAAATCGACTTATTTTAGCATTTTTTTTTAAATCCAATGATC
Organism: Psylliodes chrysocephalus; assembly: GCA_927349885.1. Classification (NCBI taxonomy): domain Eukaryota; kingdom Metazoa; phylum Arthropoda; class Insecta; order Coleoptera; family Chrysomelidae; genus Psylliodes; species Psylliodes chrysocephalus. Next base: position 8,341,608 of record OV651816.1, read on the forward strand.
AATGCCAAAAAACAGAATGAAACTGTTTTGAGTGACCCACTCTGCATATCAAAAATGGCTAGATTTATCGAATTAGTTTATAAAACAAAATCTGCTTAAAAATGCATTTTTTAGAAGATGCGCTATATAAGAAAAATCCTTCCATCGAAAAAAAATATTGAGCGCAGCGCCATCTACATATTGACCTATTTAAAATTAATTTATATTTAAAATTGAAGCTCTTTTAGCATTCTATAAACTGGTTCTTACAGAATTAAAATATCTCTATTACTCACCAAAATATCTGGCCTGGGAGTTTTTATTGGTACACCCTGTATACAGGGTGTTTCAGAATAAGGTACCGTAGACTAAATATGTACTTATTAGTTAATCACCATTAATATACTTTATTTCAACAAATTACGATAATCCATTGGCGTAAAATCAAGGGATAAGAAAACAATTTTGATCCAAACATAAAAGTTAAGTATGAAATTCCAAAAATGCAAATTTCTATTAAGGGCCGATTTTATAATTGATATTCAAAGGTCGTTAACTAGTGAGATCTTGGTCCTATTAGTTAATTTTAATATTCGTTATGAAATTGGCCCTTGATAAAATTGTACATATTGTACATGTTTGAGTAGGACTAAAACCAAAGAATCTCGGAAATGGAATGTTCTACAGAGATCAACCAAGAGTCCCTTTTTGTAACAAATTGCGTAACGAATAATTGTTATTCTTATCTGTTATGAAATACAGGGTGTTCAAACAGTTTGTATTAAAATTGTTTACTTAGCCCTTGACTCTACGTTATTATTGTTATTTATCAATATAAAGTGTTTTAATTAATGATGGTTTTAATAATGAGTATATAATTTTTAGTAAAAATCTTTACCGTAAGGAACGATAATTAGAAAATTATACATTCATGAAATACACTTAATCGCCCTGTAGAATGAAAACTGGGACATTTGCAGGAGAATTATCTTTAGCTTTCCTTAATAATTAGTCAAGATCTACCCCAGTTTATGATACTTTATTCTGAAACACCTTCTACATGGTATTTCAAAACTAATCAGAAATATTGTTGTGGGCGATTCGTGGTTTAATTTTAAGACGAAAAGCTTCTATAAATATGTGTGATAGGTTTTGTCGTTTATGAGATACAGGCTGTTGACTTTTTATTATTTTAATAAAAGCAATAAATTGTGATAAACATAAACATAAAAACAGTATTATATTTCATAGCAGATGTTCAAAATGTGCACCTACAGCCAAAATACAAGCATTCCTTCGACGTCTAATGGATTGCCGAATACGCTTGAAGAGGCCAGGATTGTTGCGAATAACATTACAATCTTGTATGATTAACGATCGGGTTTGTAGCAGTCAGAGCTCGTATATTACAAAAAAAAATCATAAACGACAAAACCTATCACGCATGTTTATAGGAGCGTTTCATCTTAAAATTGAACGACGAATCGTCCAATCAGATTACTTTGGAAACACCCTGTATATAAAAAGTTAAAAATACATAATGTATACAGGGTCTTAAAAAAAAGTGTCACAAAATGAAATGGTGAATAGTATGACCCAAAATAAGCAGAAAAGCAGAAAATATATGACCGCAAATTAACGGTTTCGGAGATACGGACCATTTTATGTTTATAACAATTTTTTATTAATATAAAAACAATGATATTTATAAACAATCAATAACAACATAGAGTTAAATGAGATGTTCAAAGTGCCCTCCCTCCATTTCAATGCAGCTACGACATAAAATGCATGTCAGCTAATTCAATATTAGTGTAAACAGGCATAACGAAAATTTATAAAATTATTCACCCACAACAAAATAATAACTGCAAATAGTATCTATGAAAAAACATCGGTAGACTCCGATAAGAAAAGCAAGTTTTTGAGAATGAAAAAAGATAATCAAAAAATGATACAAAACACAAAACACTCCGTATCTCTGAAACCATTCATTTGCGGACATATGTTTATTAAGACTTTTCTGCATATTTTGGCCCATACTACCCCCCGTTTTATTTTGTGACACTTTTTTTTTAACACCCTGTATAAATTTTTTACTCTGTTTATAGGACGCCATCTATATTTATGGAAATATAACCAACGACAACGCCCAATGTGGATATACTTTCATTAAAAGAGATAAATGGAACCACGGTGATTTTATTTGGGCAAAAGATATGGTAGAACTGATGGTTAAACCAGTTATGGAAAAAATAAATCAATTTGAAAATGGAATTTGTCAAAAATATTAAATAATAGTTATTTATGTACCAAGTCAGTATCGAACTAGTCTTAGATTATGAGCCGAGTTCGATAAAGACACTTTGCTCACGTGGTCTATAAAAACTTTTATCTACAACCGTAAATAATTATAATTAATAAAAAAACAAGATATTATAACATCACATTTTAGTCTGACAAATTAAATAAACAGAAAAATATCAGCGAATATTTAACAAATTGTAATAATATTTATTAATTATTTAATATTTTTAGTTATTTATTTTATTGGAGCGAATTTATAATGAGAAATAAAACAATAAAAGGTTGTACTATTATAACTGGTATTATTTCGGTATGTTCCACAAGAAGGTAAACTCAATATTAATACAAAAAACGGCTATCGCCAAACATTGATATTATTACAGGATGATACGCATCACATATTTATTCCAATATATTACACAAATCAGTTGACGTTTTCCGCGAACTGACATTAAGTGACAGCTTTGTCGCTCGCCGAGCAGAAAACTTAACCATACTATGAAAAAGCCTTGTGATAATAACAGATTTATCACTTTTTGCACACACAAAGTTGTTTTCTTTCTCGTTCGAAACGTCTCGAGGATTTATTATTTTAGCGTTAATTTTTATTTTCAAGAGAGATATTTATTATTAATACATTATAAGAAACTTTTTATTAATTATGTCCTTCCCAAAATAAATGATTACTAAAGAAAACGTAATCACTGTCAAAATCTGGTCGTTGAATCGAAAAGCATAAAATTGTTTGTCGCTAAAAATAAACTTTCAAATTGAAAATAGCTTTTTAAAAAATTTAATTATTTTTTCTAAGTTAAAATTCTACAACTACGATCTGTACTACAAGAAATATAAATGTATAATGATGTTAAAAATGAGAAAACTAGATAAAATGCATAAAGTCCTAATCAGCGGTTTCCTAGAAACTGGTAACTCTGATAACGCCGACATCTGCAGGATCTGTTACTAGGGCTGATGTAATTCCTCCCCTCGAAGATTCAACTCCAAAGGGTTAGCGAGGGAGTTGAACGGTGGTATGGTCTACTGGTACTTCTTCTTGATTTACTGGCTTACGATAAGTTGAGATTTTTCTAACAACAAAAACTCCTGTTAGTAAGGCCAAAAAACAATACATAAATATTGTCCATATACTGGGGGTGTAGCGCACTCCTTGGAACTTGGTTATTGGTTCATTTTCGACGAATTTTAATTTAATTTGGTGTAGTTCATCTAGATTAATTTCTTCTAATTCAAGATTGAGATTTAATTTTGACGATTCAGAATTTTGGAATTGTAGTTCGGGAAACAACATGGGTTGACTTGAAGTTTGAAAGTTTTCTTCATTTGCGGTTTTTTTCTGTTTTGTGGTCACTGAACAGCCGACTGGAATTTGAATGAGGTAACTGCCTATGGCTTCAATGACTTCGGTTTGATCATGACATTGAAGGGTGATTGGTTCCTTTGATGGGAAAGTTGCTATCCATTGATTTGTTCGATCTAATCTTTCGAACAAGGCTTGTTTTGTTGTGATTCGTGTTTGTTGACATGTGGAGGTGTTTTGGATATTTAAGAGGGCTATTTCGCATGGATTTTCTTTCTTGATCCCTTGGAGGTTAGTTTCGCCGCAAATATATGATGTTGCTGGGTGTAGCTTAAGGCAAGGCTTGCTCATAAACGCGTAATTGAAGTTATCTTTTATTAAGTAATTATTTTTTGGAATCACTGCTTTTAACTGACCCTGTTTCTCGACTGGTACAGGGTACAAATGGTAATAGTCAAAATTTTCAATAGTCGTTAAAGGAATTTTAATTATATAAGTTATTTTGTTGTTAAATACGTAGCTCTCGATTTTTATCAGTTTTTCATATATCAAAATATTTTCTAAAGTTACTTCAAGTGGCAATCGACTGCCCTTTAATTTCCTTTGAATCTTTTGTAATTCCTTAAAGAAATCTGCGGTTTTCATGATAGTTGGGTGCATTATATTAAGTTTTGAGAATGATATAGATGTTTCTATATCTTGCAATATTGAAATAATTATTTCCAACATATTGATAATTTGAATAAGGGTGTCTTTTATTATTATTGTATTTCCTAACTCGATAGTTGTTTCTACAACTGAAGCGATTCTTTCTAGTTTTTCTTTTAAAATTTCTTCATTATGTATTATTTGATTAACGGTTAAATTGAATTTATTTATTAGTGAAATTGACAACAAATTTTGGTTTTTTATATTTACGGCCATGTTATTCTGATTTTCTTGGAGTTGTTTTATTAATAGTTCATACCGTTCTCCATCAGTGGAGTCTAAGTTACCGGTTTTTTAAATTTATTAGCGTTTTTTCGTCTATCAATATTTTTTTCAAAAACCTTTTGTTGAGGAGCAAACATATCGGGTTCCTCGCGATTTTTATTGACCTTTTCAATAATTTTATCTTTGCGATTTATTAGATCTTGATTAATTTTGGAATACAAAATTTTGGTTCGTTCTCTATGATTATCAATGTAATTATTCAATAACATTTTATCAATTTCGATTCTAAAAGGGTCGTTACTACTTACGTGTCCTTGCAATACATCAATAGGTTTAAATTTGGTTGAAGAGTGAATCGAGTTGTTATAAGCTAAGATTGCGTATGTCATTTTTAGTTTTGCGGGGGTATTTTGAAACCCTTGGTTGTTGAGAAGTCGGAGATGTTCAATTAGAGTGGAATGTAGTCTCTCAATCATACCATTTGATTGAGGGTGATTTGGTGAGCAAAAGTGAATATTTATTTTATGTAGTGCTAAAAGTTCGCAAATTATAGAATTTTTAAATTCTGTTCCATTATCTACGGTAATTTGATAGGGGGTTCCATGATGCGAAAAGAAATTAATTAAGTTGTCAGCAATTTCAGTAGAGTTTAGAGAATCTATTGGGTAAGCTTGTGCATATTTTGAGAAGCTATCAATTATAGTAAGAAATTTAGATTTTTCGAATGTAAATGTGTCTATATGAACAATTTCGAAGGGTTTTGTGGCTGTAGGGGTTACATTCATTTTTATATGCAAGGGGTTGCGTTCATATTTACTTTTTTGACAGATTTCGCAATCGTTAATGTATGATTGCACGGAATCTTTTAATCTTGGCCAATAGTATTTTTCTTTGATTTTGATAACTGTTTCGTCTATTCCACGGTGGTTGGATTTACCCTCGTGGTAGTTTTGTATGATTTCTTTTATGTCGTCTTTATTTGTAACATCCAATAATTTTTGGTTACATTTTTTCAATTTAATAAAAGGCCATTTAAAGTTTTTATGTAATATGTTACAAAATTTTTCGTATATGTTGGGACTTTCGAAATACATGTGATATACAGTATCTGGCGATACGTATTCTTTTATAAATCTTACCACATCATTTTCGAAATTATACTCAGAAATTTGTACATGGATTCGTTTTCGGTTTTCAAAAAGAACCGTTATTTTAGGTATGGCTGGGGAATGTAGTACCGAACTTACAAAAATTTGATTTATTCCGTGATTAACAGGACATTCTGCAATTGGAATTCCTACGATAGGATTTTCGTCGGAATTTGAGTGTACAGTGTCGTCATCGTTTTCATCTTGGGGTTCTAAATCGTTTAGAGTATCAGTGTCGGGATGTACTTGTAAGGATGCCTGGTCAAAGTTTGAATGATGAGGTTCAAGATTTCTCAAGTCTTGAATAGTCTCGTCAAGTCTAGAATTTTCTTGTGATCTGTCTAAAATTATTTTGTCTATGTCGTCAAGAAATTCTTTAGTGTGAATCTCTACTCTGGAAAGAGCGTCCGCATTTGTATTTAATTTACCCTTTTTATATAGTATTGTATAGTCATATTCGTCTAGTTTTATTCTCCAACGTAACAATTTGGAGTTGGGGTCTTTTAACGAAAATAACCATTGTAGTGGTTTGTGGTCCGTGATAATATTGAATTTTTTTCCAAATAAGTATGGGCGAAAATATTTCGTGGCCCATACTATTGCCAAAAGTTCCCTCTCGATTACGGAATAATTTTGTTCTGACTTATTTAATGTTCGCGACGCATACGCAACTGGAAGGTCTTTTCCGATTGGTCCCTGAGATAAAACCGCACCTAAACTAACATTACTGGCATCAGTGGTTAAATTGAATGGCTTGGAAAAATCCGGGTATTGTAAAATAGGTTCGTTCATCAATAGGTTTTTACAATATTCAAAGCAAGATATATATTCGTCGTTAATTTCAATTTTTGCGCCCTTTTTTAAACAGTTAGTAAGTGGTTTAGTAATTTTTGAGAAGTTTTTGATAAATCTACGGTAATAACCCAATAGTCCCAAAAATCCTTTTATTTGTTTGGTAGTTTTTGGGATAGGAAAATTTTTGATGGCTATTATTTTATCCGGATTTGGGCGTACCCCCTCGGGTGTTACGATGTAGCCCAAGTACGCCACTTCTTTCCGCAAGAATTCGGATTTATCTAACTGGATTTTAAAGTTTGAATCACGAAGTCTTTGAAAAACGCATCTAAGTCTATCAATATGTTCTTGTAGAGAGGTTGAAAACACTATTATGTCGTCTAAATATGTTAAACATTTTTCGTTTTGGATACCGCGGAGGATGTTGTCCATCACACGTTGAAATGTAGCAGGGGCATTTTTTAACCCAAAAGGCATCCTAAGATACTCATAATGTCCCTGCTCTGTACTAAATGCGGTCTTTTCAATATCTTGTTCATACATTTCTATTTGGTGAAAGCCGCTTGCAAGATCTAACGTCGTAAAATATTGACATTTCCCTAGCTTATCTAGAAGGTCGGTTATATTAGGTAGGGGGTACCGATCATCCACTGTTTTTTCATTAAGACGCCTATAGTCGATTACAACCCTCCATTTTTGTTTTCCTGACGCGTCAAGACGCTTGGGAACCACCCAAATAGGGGATGACCAGGGTGAGTTGCTATGCCTAATTATATTTTGGTCCAACATTTTTTTTATTTGATTTTCTACTTCCTGTTTATGTACGAATGGGTATCTATAGGACTTGGAGTATACCGGGATTTCATCGTTAGTTTTTATTTGATGTTTTATGTTACTAGTGAAAGTTAATGGAGTGTTTTCTTGGTAAAATATGTCAGAATATTCTTTAATAAGCCTAAAAATTTTTGATTTTTCTTCTGAATTTAAGTGGTCTGTTCGAAATTTGGTTAAATCTATGTTTTGTTTTGAGGTTTCATCAAAATGATTTAAATCAATTTGTTGTACGGTTATTTTATCAAATTTTTCAACGTTAATTGGTTTCGAAAAATCTAGAGTTACGGTTTCGGTTGTTTTATTTAAGATAGTTGTCATAGCTTGACCATTTTTTGCAATCGTTAATGATTCTGGTATTTCACAATTTTTTTGTTTTTGGTAGGGGATTATTACTTCGCCATTTGGAATGGACGTTTTAATTTTTATAACTTGTTCTGATCGCGGAGCTACTTTAATAAAATTTATTTCATTTTGTGTTTGGTAGTATAACAGTTTAATTTTTGTATAAGGAGTTTGTAAATAACCTGTATTAAAATCAAGTGTAGCTTGTAAGGTTTTAAGATTATCTAATCCTATTAAACCGTCGAATATATCATGAAATTTAAATAGGAAAAATTTTAAATTCGCTTTCTGTGGGAGATTAAAAATTTTGGACGCTGGCAACAATGTGCTGTACTCGTGGGCTGATTTCTGAAAAACAGTTGATACTACAAAAGGATCGTTTCTTATGTTATTCGAAAAGAATTGGTGAGCTTTTGTTGGATCTATGAATGATTTCGACGAGCCGGAATCTATCAAAATTTTTAAATTATATTCGGGAAAGATAATGAATGGTAATTCACTTGGATTTACCACTTGAAATGGTATGATTTGCGAATTTAGGTGAGGCTTGTTCCGAAAATTTGAATCTGGTTCAGAAAAATCAATTAGATCATGTGTTTCCGTTTCAATATTATAGTCAAAACTTTTATCAACATGTTGGTCAGGTAGGTTATTATAGGGATCAGTTATCGAAAAATTTTGTTCACACTCAGTGTTAAATAGTTCTTCCGCAATATAATTCATTCGTGGTGTTTGATTTTGGTTAAAAGGACCTTGGTGATCATTACCGTATTGGTTCATAACCCGGGTAGGTGCTCTGTTATTAAAAGTATTTCTGGTCGAAACACTCATACGCGTTGGCCTAGGTAAATTTTGATTTGGAATTTGGTTTGGTCTAAAGGCGTTTACATTTCTATTTTGTTTAAATACTTGTGAATTAGATGGAAAAAATTGATTTCTTGGAACCTGAGATTGTACAGAGACGGGCCCAGTAGGAAAAGGACGTCGTGCCATGTAGTTATTATTATTATTATTATTTGCATTTTGAGGAATAAAGCTCGTTTGGTTATTGAAATAGTTTCGATTTTGATAATTTTGATTATTAAAATTTTGTCTTGGCTGTTGTCGTGGTTGTGAAATAGGTTGTCTGATTAGATTCCTATTCTGAAAATTTTGAAAGTAGTGTATGTTATCTTCTTCCAAAACACACTGTAGCGCATTATTTAATGAGTTAGGTTTCATACAACGAATCGTAGTACCTAAAGGTTCTTTAAGACCTGACAAAAATGTTTTTAAAGCTAATTTATTATAAAGTTCCCTTTTTAGTAATTTACTCTCGAGAGTTTCTTCATGTAAATCTACAAAGCTACAGAGGAGATTTAGTATATTTAACACCCTGTCATAAAATTGTTGAGGTCGTTCATTAGGGTTTTGTCTAAGCAAAACTAAGTCACGATTTAAACAAGCTTCATCCCTTTAGTCTGCAAAATTTCTAGTAAGGGTATCTTTTAAGTTTTCCCAAGTTGCGACATTTTGAATGTTCACCACTAACCTGGCGTTCCCTTTTAATTTAGAAACAAGTGAGTTTAACAAATATATATTTCGGAAATTATTCGGCTGATTTGCTATATAAAAACTGGCAATGATTGAATCACAAACTGATAAATATCGATAGAGCTCGTTCGGATTTCCGTCGAATTCAGGCACGCAATGCAAATATTCCGGCTTGAATTCGGCCATATCTTCCGAATTTTCTAAATTTGTTTCACTATTTGTTAAGTTAGGAAGCGAAAAATTATTATTATTTTGTGAATCTATATTTTCAATTAAATTAACTTGAGAGTTATCAGAGTCAGTTAAAGTGTTGTCGATATTTAAGTTTTCTAAAGAATTCAATAGTGATTCGATAGACATAAATAAAAGTTACTCACATTAAAATAAAACTGATTTTGAGCATATCCCTGCCTATAACTATAAGGAATCGAATTTTCTTCTAAAATTCGTTAGCCTTGCAGAACTGGACGATTTTGTTCCAATCCTCGTTGCTATTCGACTTGGGGTTCTTCAATGGGTCTTCGATAGACTGGGTTTCTCGATTTCTTGAGAGCCACTCCACATCCAACACCTTCACTCGCGAATCACAACAGTTTTATTGTTCGATATCTGGTTAATCGTAGAGACGAAAATCGAGCACGTTCGATACGCGACAATTCCAGATATCCTACTGACTGCGCCAAAAATAAACTTTCAAATTGAAAATAGCTTTTTAAAAAATTTAATTATTTTTTCTAAGTTAAAATTCTACAACTACGATCTGTACTACAAGAAATATAAATGTATAATGATGTTAAAAATGAGAAAACTAGATAAAATGCATAAAGTCCTAATCAGCGGTTTCCTAGAAACTGGTAACTCTGATAACGCCGACATCTGCAGGATCTGTTACTAGGGCTGATGTAATTCGCTGTTTGACGAGAATTTTGGGTTACAAGGATATTTGCATTGTCACTACAAGCGGTCAATTAATCCCTTATTGAGCATATATGAGCAGACTGTACGCTTCATTTCACTTCATTAACACGAATTTTTAATGCTCTTTTTCATAATTTTGCACGAAGGCAAAGTAGAAATTCCCAAATCACAAGGATTATAGTCAAATAAAATAATTATTAGTTTGTTTACTTACTTTAGTTTACTGTATTTTTACGTTATTTCTTTTTCGTTTTAAAATATTTGCTGCTTAAACACAAAATTTTTACATAATTGAATAAGCGAAACATATAGAAGCATTTGTACAATACAAAAAATATCCTTATTAGGATAAAGATAAGAAAAATTAGGATATCACATATATTTTCTCACTCACCAAATAAAAAGAGACTTAGTTGACAATACATATGAAGAGGTAGAGAAAATCGTTCATCTATATCGTTTGTGATAGTAGAAATAAATCTACGGTTTACACACTAAAAACCTCACCTCTTCCTCTCCCAGCATATAGGAACTGATGTATGGACTCGGTACATCCAGTTTCGCTGGTTTTCCCTTTCTTCCCCCTTTTTCATATTCATTACTTTTCTAATAAAGACACACAACCAAAATTTTGTATCCAGCTTTAAGATAAGGCTTCTTGTTAAAAAAAAAACATGATAGAGAGGAAACGACTGCTGCGGTTTATTATCTTGTGAATTTTGTGTTTAGAAGTAAAATTACGATCCTCTGGTAATTTTATTTCGGTCCAAAAAAACAACAAAATGACTTATGTTGGACTAACAGATGTACATAGGGGAAGAATTATTGCTCTCATTGAATTAGGAATGTCCCAATGAGAAATACTAGAGGTAGTAGGCGATACCCAAGGTGTTGTATTGAAAACATATGAAAGGTATTTGGAACTAGAAACTCTCAAAAACAGGCCCAGACAAAGTCGTCAAAAAGTCACTACTGAACAACAGTACCACTTTGTGTGCCAAATTACTAGAAGAAAACTCAGTGTTTCTCATCCAGAGCTACAACGATAACTTCTGAAAGCAGGTGTAAACATTTCATGTTGAAATCCTAAGAAAGAGAAATCGCGTTCGAGGGTTGTACAGCAATGAAGAGTTACGGGTCCCACCGTTATCTAGACAAAATAAAATAGACCGGCTAAATTGGTGCCTTCAACACAAGAACTGGACAATTGGGAATTGACAAAACGTTCTTTTTTTGGATGGGACTAGAATTGGCCTAAGATCAGATAACCATTGAATTCGGGTTCTCAGAGCTACAGGAAGATGAGCGAGACTCCACGCTGACAGATTTGTCCCAAGATAAGGAACTGTAACGTTCTGGGAAGGTATTATGCTGGGAGTAAAAACTCCATTGTTTCCACTTCAATAAACTTTAACCGATCCGAGCAGGGCCGACAAGAGAGGGGGCAGCCGGAACTAATTCCCGGGGCCCGAGCTCAAATGAGAGCCCGGCAGCGGTATAAGGGTGGCCCGGCAACTGTGTCGAGGATTTTTTTTTGTTACTTTCAGAAGTTCGACACAAGAGGGGGGAAGTTTTTGGTAAAAGACTTTTTTTTTCAATCAAGTAGAGAAAGAAAATTTTTTTAAAACTTTTTTATAAAATTGTCACTGGGCCCGATCTGGAGAATTGTCCTGTGGCCCGACCTGGCTTTCGGCGACCCTAGATTTGAGGTATGTTGATTTAGTGCTAGAACCAATCGTTAGGCTTTGGAGAGCTGAAACTCGGGATAATTTTATCTTTATGCACGATAATGCACCTCCCTATACCAGCAGGGTGTGACAGGTTTAGACTGACCTGCATGTTCACGTACCCCAAGACAATGTTGACAATTTAATAAGAAGCATGCCAAGGTGAATAGAAGCTTGCTTACACGGATTGTTAAAATTACCAATTTTCTTTTTGTTTTTGCTTTTAGGCTATTATAAATTTAAAACTCATTTTGTTTCAGAAACCAAAAAAATACCATTGTCTTTATTTTGTCAACTAGTTGATTATTTTTATTGATATGTGGGTTATTTGTCATTAAAATTTTATAAAAAATGTTCATACATCTCAAAAATTATGAAAAACAATAGATGATTCCATATAAGTTTGGCTGTGTGTACATTCTGTCTCTACTTTCAGTCAATATTTCCGCCATATTTTCCTCTTGTATTCACGCTGCCAGTTGTACCTTCATCTTTTTCCTTAAGACATGTCATCTCCCGCATAGGGTATATGAAACAGTATTCATCTCCCCATGGTATCAATATTTCGATGTCTAAGGGCCGATTCCACCGTTGTGTTAAACGGAGATTAAAATGACATTGTTAATGTAAAAATTTCAATTTAAACTTCGTTTAACACATCAGTGGAATCGGTCCTTAGAGGACAAATGTATGTACAAAATGTAGTTTTAAGTAAAATCGATTTAAAGAATTACAGGTGCCTATGACGAGCTGTACAGTTTTTATTAGTATTACCTTACTAACTGGTTAACCATTGCGAATGGATGTTGTACATAATTTGGGGATTATAAAGATTTCACCTCAATGAAAATATTCCATTTTCAACAAAAATGGACGTACAATATTCGTCCTACTAGCCATCGATTCTTTCATTTTATCTACACAAAGGGTATAATTAATACAGTCGACTTTGCTGTTACAACATAGATAGTAAACTTGGAATTAATATTTCTGAAAACTGGTCACCAAATATACAATGTCCCTCATTGTGATAAGAAAATTTTGAACAAGATGGAGAGTCTATCGAAAAATGATCATAAGTAAATACTTATAAGTAAATACTGATTTTTATTAATACAGTTCATCAAATTTCTAGAGGCTTTCGACGGCTAGACAGAGAAAGCACTACTGACAGGCATCCCGACGGATTTACGCAATGAAAGTACACTCTGCGCATCAAGTATTTCACTATTTCATTCAGACGTAAATGTCAGATGTAAATTTCGCTAAAACATTTCTTTTATTTTCGTTTGTGTTTTTTGCTCATTACAGTTTAATAGAACCTAAGTATGGAGTTTAATAGCAAATTAAGAGGCCGCGTGATTAACAGTCAATCTCGCGAAATAATAGCCAATGTTATAGATTTTATGAGAAGAGAAGGAAACTTTAATTCACCTTCAATACCATTTAAAAATGTAAATGATCGTGTTGCTGCAGCCACAGGAGTATCTAAAAACACTGTCGTCCGCATTTCTGGAGAGAAAAAAAGAATCGATAACCGTGAGATATCGGAATTTTCATCACCAAGAAAAACCATTAAAAAACCAAAAACAGTTAATGATATGGATGAAGCTGCACAAGAATCAAATTTTATTTTTTTATTATTAGATAGCTATTTTTGTTTCTGAGTTGTGTTCATTTACAGGCTCAATTTTTTTCCGTTTCTCCTTTTTGATTTTATATGGAGTTTCAAGTTGTTTTTGACTTATTTCGACGTAAATCACAACAACACACTTTATTAATAAAGCAAACAAGTGTTAAGAGGTATATGTACGTGTAAACTACAATTACAAAAAATTGATATGAAACCCATGAAACCACCAACAAAAATGTAAAGCTAGCTTCCGTACTAGAACATGGTGTCATTCGTCGAGATAATTTATCGTTTTGTTTAATAGATCAAGAAATGTAAATATTCCCCTGTTATTTTTTATAAAATTATAAGAGAAATAAATTTTTTTCTAAATAGTATAGTTTATTATTTTGTAGAAAAACAAAATTTCGAAAATTTTAGTAATGTTTCAGAAACAACCGTTATTAATAATAGGTACCATTTTCCTTAATAAGGTAGAAATAAAATATAAACTATTTCCACGATTTACAAAGGCCTACAAAAAAATTATAGGTATTTTCCGCTATCCTATAAAATTTATATTTTCTGACTCAATTTCAAAAGGTTGAAGGAATTCCAAAACACCTTTTATGGCATAATAATTATTTTCAATTCTACATACTATCTTTAGCTGCTTTTAAAAACGTTCTAAGAAAGTCCAATCAGACCAATTTAATCCCTAAACTATTCCACACTTTTAAAATTTAATTACCTAAAAATATTAAAAACTATTTAAAATAACTTGTTTAGCAGACTGTACAATAGCTATCTTAGTCACACGTAGCGCGTTCTCTGTCTGGGCGTCGAATACCTCTATAAATTTGATGAACTGTACCACCCATTATGACATCACAAATTAGAATTATTTGCTTCAACTAGTAATTTAAATGATTGTAATATATTACGAGATCAACTTACATTATTTCAACAATAGTGCAATAATAACAACTTTAACTTACACACACAAACACATACACACACACGCACTGACACATACACACGCACTCACACACACACACACACACACACACACACACACACACACACACACACACACACACACACACACACACACACACACACACACACACACACACACACACACACACACACACACACACACACACACACGCGCGCGCGCGCACTCACGCACGCACGCACACACCTAATAAACAATTAATAAGGTATGAATTTAACAGATCTGCTATAGTTCCATAATTATACTTTCCCATAAAGAGTATAACACTTTTTACTCCACTTTCCTCAAAATAACATTCTTTTCACACCCTGTTTATCAATAAGGGAGGAGCTTCTTACATTCAAAGATTCGGATAGAAAATATGCTTATGTGGCAAATATCGGTATTGATTAGTAAAATATTGCCCCAAGAGATCAAGAAACAAATATTACCGCTTCATGGAAATTTAAGAATACCAATTGGACTTTAGATCAAAAAAGATTTGAGCAATATGTAGAAAATTTCCATGTCTTACCAAGCATTGATGCCACAATCAAAAGCTTCACACTTATAATCTTAAATGCAGCTAGAGGAACAGTTGGAAAACATTATTTACTAAAACATCGTAATTCCGTTCCATGGCGGAATTAAAACTTCTAGGAAGCTTTAAAGGCCAATAAACATGCTTGCAATGTGTTAAGTTTATTTTATTTGTTTATCGAAATTTGATGACTCAGACCCATTTGCAATTATATTTAAACACGATAATTAAATTATTCTCATTTATTGCAAAATACAACCGGTGATTGCCCTATTCGGGAAAATGACGTAGTTGCCGGCCCGTCAAATGCGCGAATTTAAAAATGAACACGATTATAAACTGCTCTGGATTATAGTTCGTGTAAAATAAGAATAGTGAATAGGACACGATATAAGAAAAATACTTATTATTCCTCAACAAACATTTTTTTCTCTAGGTCAGCATCGCTGGATTGTTGACAATCCTACACAATTAGTACAAAATAGTACAAAAATAGTACACAATATAGATTGCTCATTATTGATTCTCCGTCCAACTACATAAATTTTAATACACTAAGATTCAATTTGTAAAATTTAATTTATTAACCCATCGTATTAGAGAATACAAACCAGGAAGTGGAAAATATAATTGCTGTTTTATTTACAGCAAAAGGGCATTTTTTGCTATAATATCGCAAGGTAAAAGCAATGGAGCTTCTTCAAATGTCCAGTTAACACGGTTCTTTTATGTTGGTTTTTTTTTGTTATCAATAAGTCCATTTTGTTTTAATAAACACGTTTTTCTTGGCCTTTAGGTCTTTGTTTAGTTTGAGTAGTCTCTGATATTTTCTTTAATAAAAATTTAATTGCTTTACTTGTGTAAACATAATGGCCTTTCCATTTTTTATAAGTTTAAAACCATCTCTAAGCTTATTATATTTTTCTCTTGGTCAATACTTTCAACAACACTGTTTTCACTTTCAATTGTGATGTTTTCATTAACCCCTAAATGTGTGGAAATTTTAGTATTTTCTTTTAAACATCATCCACCCTATTTTTCATTTCTCTTTTTAAGATTCGACTTTCTCATAAAGTAGGAACTGTAGTTTTCTTTAATCGCCTCCTCACTGGCAAACCCAATTACCCAATATTTAATTATGTAGATCTCTTTCATAATAACCATTGCCGATAAAATGTACAAAAACAAATCTGGCTTGTTGTGGATATCCATTTATCGGCTCTACGGCAGCTTCAAATCCACTCTTGCTTGGTCATATTTAACCAACGTATTTCTTTTAATTTATGAGATATTCTTTGATGTCTTCGTATACCAAAAATCTGATGTGTCCAACACATGACTTTCCTATCTAGTTATTATAGGCTTTTTCCGGTCATCTTGTACAATCTATTACAGCACCTCTATAAATGTTTAGAGGATAAACTAGATATATACATTTTCCACATACATCTACCTCGAAACATTTTTCTATAGATATTCATAACCTATAAAGTACCCCCCCAGATGTTCCGACTCTGCCTAAAATCTAATCAGTTCATTGGACGCTGGAATAAAGCCTAACTTTAAAATTTGGTGTTTTTTTGTGTATCGATTCATGAGTTATGGTGGATACATACACAGACACACACACACACAGACATCATCGCAAAAATAGTCAAAACTCGAGGTTGAAAAAAATCATGATTCCTATACTTTCCTTATATCTGTATACAGATAGGAAAGTAAAAATACTAAAAACCATGTATAAACGTATAAACAACACAGCAATTTATAAATATCTGGTCCGGCAATGACGTAACACATCAAAATGTAAATAGTATATGAGATTGGCTCATCCTAATAGAGAAGTTAAGTATCCTTGGGTTCTGCATAGAATTATGTAGGATCACTTGGGGTAAGAGTGCGTTGTTTGGGGTAAATGTATTAATAAAAATCTAAATAAGAATATTCTTAATAATAACACGAAAAAATTCAATTTTAGTGTGGCATTTATCTTATGTTTAGGGGAATAACAAAAATTTTAAAAATATATTACTAAAATTTATTGTAAATGCTAATTTTTTGTTTCAAGTAATTGTACTATAAACGTTAAAATGGAAATCTTTATAAAGTTTCATCTATTTACTAGTAATTAATTAATATAAATTTATTCAGCTTGTTAATAAAGTATTCTCGTACAGGTTTTATATATATTTTTTACATTTTATACAGTATATATTAATATTTGACCCCCAGTTTTAAGCTAAAAATTAACATTTTCCACTATAGAATTTGCAGGTAAAATATAACCTTTTCTTTGTGAATCGTCCTGTATAAGTAAACAATAATGTAAACTGTCAAAGCCGACTTTGAACTGTTTAAATTTTACAATCTATGTGGGTATTTAAATATCAATTTAGTTGTTTTGGAGGTGCAACTGATCCTATTTATTTCAAAAATAGTCAATCAAAATTTTAATTATTTAGACACCTTCAGGGATTACATTATTTTCATCACTTTCAAAGGGCATCCAAAAAGTAATTTTTTATAAACAAAAAATCCAAACAGTAATGTGAATAAAACACTGGATAAACAAACATTGTCCATCTGTATTCAGTCAACACGACGATGACACATAGAATCGTGCCAAATAACCAATTAGAACATAAGTTGAATAAAATCACAGAATTACTATTGGATATCCCAGTCCACGTGTACAAGCATTTTTTACGGGCTGTCGTGCGCTAGAGCAAATAGAAATTTGAGAAAGGCTCGATTCAACCAATAGGAGACGCTAAAATTAAGGTGTTATAATTAATCGAGCCGAGAGATTCGCATCGTACAGCGATTTTAGGCATAAAATAATTGTTTAATACTAGCTACCAGCATATTTGCTCGAAGGGTACTATGCGGTAAATGTACACAGTCGTGTAGCTATAATAGAATAGTTTTGCACTTTGTCAACTGTGTTTTCTAAGCTGAACGTCGACGGTGTCTCTGTGAATTATATTATAGATGTATTAATAATACTGATATTTAATTGGGAAATAGTAAAATTTATCTGTGCCGTCTACTATACTTTCGAGAAATAATAATTTTTAATATTGATCCAAATTTAAAAAAAAATACCAAAATTCTTTAAAAAACTTTTCAAAATGTCCGTCCACCTGTCCGTCCGTCCGATGTCACGTTTTTTGTCCACAAGATAAGTCGAATCAACTTTAAGGGAAAATCGAGCCTATTAATTTTGAAAAAAAAAATTGAATAAAAAGTATAAAAAAAAAACTCAAAAACGAAAAATAATATCAACTTGAAATTTTTAGCACGAGTTCATATATATACTGCCAAATTCACAAACACTAATTGATTTAATAATTACATCAAATGAAGAGATAATTCAACATATAGGTATACTACCCGTGGATCACATGTCTCGCCATGAATTAGTTATTGCGAATTAACATTAGCCTCAGGAAAACGACCTACACAATTCAAAATAATCAGATTTCAAAAATTTAGATGAAACTGCTTTTCGCGCAGAACTGGAGGACATACCTTTAAATTTAATTTATGGAATAAAAGATATTAACGAAAAAATTGCATTTTTGAATATTTCTCTAATATCGCTCTTTAATAAGTATGCTCCCTACAAAAAATTAAAATAACACGAAAATACAATCCCTGGCTAACTTAAAATATCAGACTGCTTATGAAGCTACGCGACAAGGCAAAAACTAGATGGAAAAAAACAAATATTACTGCCTATTTTGAATATTACAAGACGCTAAGAAATTATACTACACTTGCACGCAAAAATGAAAAAAAAGCATATTTCGAATGTAAAATTAGACATGAAGGGATTAATGGTATATTGAAAAAATTAGAATATCTAAATTTACGTAAAAACAAAATAGACATTTCCGATAACTTTAATGATATCGAAAAAATTAATAATTATTTTCTAAATGCAGTTCCAAATATTCCAGTTAATCAACATGTTATGAATGATTATATGAACAGAATACCTGAAAGAAATTTATTTAGTTTTACACCCGTAACTGAAAATAAAGTTCAAAAATTATTAAATAATATTAAATCCAATGCACAAGGCTCTGATGGGCTAAATATAAAAATGCTACTGCAGTGTTCTCCCTTTATGGTTCCTTATGTAACACATTTAATAGCTTTCCTAATGTTTGGAAACAAGCTTTAATCAGGCCCATTCCAAAAGTAAATAAACCCCTTGAATTAAAAGATCCAAGGCCAATAAGCATACTTCCCACTTTATCTAAAGTTTTAGAACGTGTTGTAGATGAACAACTAAGATATTACATAAACATAAATAACTTACTACCCGAATTTCAGTCTGGATTTAGGCCTTTACATAACTGTCAAACCGCTTTGTTAAACATAGTTGATGATGTACTACGAGCCACGGATAATGGAAATATTACAATACTGGTGTGACTTGATTTCTCTAAAGTATTTGACACTCTACAACACGATCTACTACTTGTAATTCTAAAATCAATAGGCCTCACTGTTGATTGTATAATTTTTTTCAAGAACTATCTTACTAATAGGTCACAAAGAGTAAAGTATAGGGAACAATTTTCATCCAATTTAAATATTTCAACAGGGGTACCACAAGGCTCCATTTTAGTACCCCTTTTGTATACTCTGTACACTTCTGATATTGGCAGAGTCACAAACGTTAGTAAAATCCACCTCTATGCCGATGATACGCAAATTTATCACTCTTTCAACGAAAATAATTATATTCAAGGCTTAGAATGCATTAATGAAGATGTAAATAATATTATTCAGTGGTCATCCGATCATGCTCTAAGTATAAATTCTGATAAAACATATGTATTAGTGTTTGGTGCTAAAAAAGCTCGTGATAAAATGTCTAACATCATTACAATAAAGGTCAATAACCAGCAAATAAGACCAACAGAAGAAGCAAAAAATCTTGGGGTAATTATGGACAACAAATTAAAGTTTAAAAAACATATAAACACCTGCATTAATAATGCTTATATTAATATCAAAACAATTTACTCTAGTAGACAGTTTCTTTCTCTTCCAATAAAAAAGATATGATGTGAGGCAATAGTGCTGTCAAAATTTAACCATGGTGATTGTGTCTATGGTCCGTTTATCGACTCTGCGGATATCAGGAGGGTGCAGGTTGTGCAAAATTCGTGCATGCGTCTGATGTGTGGTGTAAGAAGAGGTCAGCCCATTTCCCACAAATTAAAAACTCTTAAATGGCTTAACATGAGTAAAAGGCGGCATCTGCATTTATCGTGTCTCCTTCACAAAATATTTCTGAAAAAACAACCGACGTACCTTTTTAATAAGATTACCATTCAGTCAACCGTACACAAACGAAACACTCGCTACAAACATGATATAACTACACCCAAACATTGCATTGAAATATTCAAACATTCTTTTACGTACCAGGTGCCTAAAATATATAATAAGTCTATCAATATCTATAAAAAATAAATCGATCCAATCATTTAAAAAAGCATTGAAATTAAATTTACTCTCTGGGATATATTATTGTTGTTATATTTCTTCTGCTTTATTATTATTATTATTATTATTATTATTATTATTATTATTATTATTATTATTATTATTATTATTATTATTATTATTATTATTATTATTATTATTATTATTATTATTATTATTATTATTATTATTATTATTATTATTATTATTATTATTATTATTATTATTATTATTATTATTATTATTATTATTATTATTATTATTATTATTATTATTATTATTATTATTATTATTTTTTTATTTATTTATTTTTTTGGTGTGTTATCGGCTTCAACTGCTAAGGTCATTTCGCCTCGTGTTCTTTGTAGGCTTTGTTACTGTTTCCCATCGCCACTTTAGGAACAGCACTGTTAATTAGAACATTATTATTATTATTATTATTATTATTATTATTATTATTATTATTATTATTATTATTATTATTATTATTATTATTATTATTATTATTATTATTATTATTATTATTATTATTATTATTATTATTATTATTATTATTATTATTATTATTATTATTATTATTATTATTATTATTATTATTATTATTATTATTATTATTATTATTATTATTATTATTATTATTATTATTATTATTATTATTATTATTATTATTATTATTATTATTATTATTATTATTATTATTATTATTATTATTATTATTATTATTATTATTATTATTATTATTATTATTATTATTATTATTATTATTATTATTATTATTATTATTATTATTATTATTATTATTATTATTATTATTATTATTATTATTATTATTATTATTATTATTATTATTATTATTATTATTATTATTATTATTATTATTATTATTATTATTATTATTATTATTATTATTATTATTATTATTATTATTATTATTATTATTATTATTATTATTATTATTATTATTATTATTATTATTATTATTATTATTATTATTATTATTATTATTATTATTATTATTATTATTATTATTATTATTATTATTATTATTATTATTATTATTATTATTATTATTATTATTATTATTATTATTATTATTATTATTATTATTATTATTATTATTATTATTATTATTATTATTATTATTATTATTATTATTATTATTATTATTATTATTATTATTATTATTATTATTATTATTATTATTATTATTATTATTATTATTATTATTATTATTATTATTATTATTATTATTATTATTATTATTATTATTATTATTATTATTATTATTATTATTATTATTATTATTATTATCAGTTTGGCTTCCAAAACAATAAATCTACCACATCTGCACTCATTAATGTTATTGATTATATTGTCGAAGGCATTGATCAAGGAACACAGACACATGCTGTAATGTGTGACTTGACTAAGGCATTTGACTGCGTAAACAGTGACATACTAATTCAAAAACTGGAGTTCTATGGATTTAGAGGCAATATTCTAAGCTTGTTACAATCATATTTAGTTGAGAGATCTCAGTACGTCAACTATAATAATATAGATACTGACATTACCCAGGTAATAAACGGAGTACCACAGGGCTCAGTATTGGGTCCTGTATTATTTCTTTTATATGTAAATGATTTGCCTTCAGCTATGGACACAATATCCTCGGTAGTTTTATACGCAGACGATACAACCATATTAGTGAAAGGGGACGAGTGTAAGAGCAAAGAGAGTTTAAATACGGCTAGAACCTGGTTTTCGAGCAACAAACTAAAGCTCAACGAAAATAAAACACAAGATATATTATTTAGCTCAGATAAATTTGCTCTGAAATCTGAGCCAGTGAAACTATTAGGTGTCACATTTAGATTAAACTGGTCTAGTCATATTGACACTCTTTGTTCTAAGCTCTCATCGCAACTCTATGTTATGAGACAAATCCGTACTGGTATAATATGCAATAAAGTCATGGTAACAGTGTATTATGCGATCATTCACTCCCATTTATCCTATGGTGTAACAATATGGGGTCGCTCAAGAAGTGCCCATAAAGCTTTTAAGTTACAGAAAGCTGCTTTGCGTATAGTTGACGCCTCAGAGTATCGTGCACACTGTAAGGAATTATTCAAGAAGTACAAAATCCTACCTTTGCCTTGTATTTACATATTAGAATCTCTGATAACTATTCATAAAAATGTACCTAGCATCGCAAGACACCGTGATGTTCACTGTTATGAAACAAGAGGGGCAGACAATCTTATTGCATATTATTCCAGGATTACTACCACTCAAGAAAACAAATTGGATATGCGTCTGTATAACAAAATGAGTAGCCTATTTAAAAGTATCGATTTTAGAAGTATGTCAGGTCAAAGATATCGCAAATTTACTTGTAATTTTCTCTTACAACATTGCTTCTACTCAGTAGACGAATACCTGGGCCATGTCATTTAGTACTGAGCAAATCCAAATTTACATTTTATCCAATTTTATTACATTTTATTATATTTTACTACATTTTATTATATTATTTTTTTATATTTCTAGTATGTAAAATTTTTATGTCTTTTTTATGTCAGAATGTGTAAATCTGTTTTTAAATGTATCTTTTTTACTCGTTATGTAACCTTTGTTTTAATATTTGACTGTATATATTTTTATTATCTGGACTTCAAATGTACTGAAAAATGTATGTATAAAGGTCAATAAACGTATTCTATTCTATTCTATTCTATTCTATTATTATTATTATTATTATTATTATTATTATTATTATTATTATTATTATTATTATTATTATTATTATTATTATTATTATTATTATTATTATTATTATTATTATTATTATTATTATTATTATTATTATTATTATTATTATTATTATTATTATTATTATTATTATTATTATTATTATTATTATTATTATTATTATTATTATTATTTATTATTATTATTATTATTATTATTATTATTATTATTATTATTATTATTATTATTATTATTATTATTATTATTATTATTATTATTTATTATTATTATTATTATTATTATTATTATTATTATTATTATTATTATTATTATTATTATTATTATTATTATTATTATTATTATTATTATTATTATTATTATTATTATTATTATTATTATTATTATTATTATTATTATTATTATTATTATTATTATTATTATTATTATTATTATTATTATTATTATTATTATTATTATTATTATTATTATTATTATTATTATTATTATTATTATTATTATTATTATTATTATTATTATTATTATTATTATTATTATTATTATTATTATTATTATTATTATTATTATTATTATTATTATTATTATTATTATTATTATTATTATTATTATTATTATTATTATTATTATTATTATTATTATTATTATTATTATTATTATTATTATTATTATTATTATTATTATTATTATTATTATTATTATTATTATTATTATTATTATTATTATTATTATTATTATTATTATTATTATTATTATTATTATTATTATTATTATTATTATTATTATTATTATTATTATTATTATTATTATTATTATTATTATTATTATTATTATTATTATTATTATTATTATTATTATTATTATTATTATTATTATTATTATTATTATTATTATTATTATTATTATTATTATTATTATTATTATTATTATTATTATTATTATTATTATTATTATTATTATTATTATTATTATTATTATTATTATTATTATTATTATTATTATTATTATTATTATTATTATTATTATTATTATTATTATTATTATTATTATTATTATTATTATTATTATTATTATTATTATTATTATTATTATTATTATTATTATTATTATTATTATTATTATTATTATTATTATTATTATTATTATTATTATTATTATTATTATTATTATTATTATTATTATTATTATTATTATTATTATTATTATTATTATTATTATTATTATTATTATTATTATTATTATTATTATTATTATTATTATTATTATTATTATTATTATTATTATTATTATTATTATTATTATTATTATTATTATTATTATTATTATTATTATTATTATTATTTATTATTATTTATTATTATTATTATTATTATTATTATTATTATTATTATTATTATTATTATTATTATTATTATTATTATTATTATTATTATTATTATTATTATTATTATTATTATTATTATTATTATTATTATTATTATTATTATTATTATTATTATTATTATTATTATTATTATTATTATTATTATTATTATTATTATTATTATTATTATTATTATTATTATTATTATTATTATTATTATTATTATTATTATTATTATTATTATTATTATTATTATTAT